>PISW01014464.1:0-20961 GCA_004023785.1 Mungos mungo | reverse complement strand
CGCACAGGTCCACCAAGACCCCCACCCACAGGTCCACCAAGACCCCCACCCACAGGTCCACCAAGACCCCCCACGCACAGGTCCACGGGCGCCATGTACAGTCCATGGGCGCCCCACACGGAGGCGGCCCTGGGTCTTGCAAATGAGGCTGGGAGGTCCTGGGCCGGCTCTGTCCTCCAGTGGGGAGTGTGGGGACACGTGGCAGCAGCAGGGGGGGACAGAGGGGGTCTGCCCCAGCCGTGGGGGAAGGGCTCTGTGGGATTTCCCTCCCTGACGTCCCTGGGGGCAATGCCCTTGTTTTAGGTTGCAGGGTGGAGTCACTAGTGTCCCTTGATTGGGCTGAGGTTGGTCCTCGTGTCCCAGGGCACAGGGCCCTGCGTCTTCGCCCTTCTCCGACTAGGGTGCCCCAGAGCAGGGGGCATCGGGACCCCTTGGGTCCTGGTCCCAGTGGGGCCTTGGGCTGGGGTGTGCCGGGCGCCAGGACCCTCGTCCACACACACTCAGGTCCCTGCCCCAGGTCAGCCCCGACGGGCTCCGTGCCGTCCCTCCCGGCCCACTGGATGGAGCCAGGCAGCCCGCGGGGGAGGGATAAATGTCCAGTCTGCCTGGAGCGCCCTTGGCCACGTGACCGTCTCCAGCCGTGGCCGCAGCTGGGCCACAGGAAAGCCGAGGCGCCCGTGCAGTGGTCAGGCCCGAGGCTGCCTTCCCTCCAGGCCCCAGGGAGGTAGAGCCCCCGCGCCGTGCAGCACCCCCCCGGCACCCCACTTCTCAGAGGACCCGGCTCTGTCCCGGCCCTGAGGCCTCACGCAGGACAGGCTCTCCTGGGCCCAGCAGAGAACCCCGCCATTCTCGAGGGTGCAAACTGGAAGGGGTGGGGGCCCCCGAGATGCCACATCATCTCTAAATGTGCACGGGGGCGTCTGCAGCCTGGGCAGGAAGGGTGCCCCCCACAGCCACATAGGGACCACAGGACACGGGACGGGGCTGCCACGTGATTCCGCCACGTGATTCCGGTTCACGTGGGCACAGCGAAGGCATCATTGTGAGCTCGGTCTTCCGGCTCCAAGAGCTGAAGGAAGCTTTCAGGTTGAGAACAGCAACTAAAATACGGAGACATTTTGCCCTTGGGGAGCTCCAAACTGAGCTAGATGGCAGGTCGGGCCCCTGGAAGTGTGAGATGCGAAGTTCCCGGCCCGGCCCCCCTGGCATGGCGGGAGGACCCCACCCTGAGGCCGTGCTCGTCCTGGGCCCGCTGCTGGGGTCTCCAGGACGCCGGCCCTCGTGACCTTGGCCGCCCCCAGGTGCGACGAGGGCAGAGGGCGAGGCCCCACAGCTTGGTCACCGGGCTGCCCGCATGTTGCGTCTCAGCCCAGGCCCTTGCTCTGTCCATCTCGGGGGGGGGGGGGGGGGGGGGGCCTCGAGGGGGCCCGGCCACCGCAGCGTCTCCCCCGGGGGTCAGACAGGCACGGCCTGGTCAGAGGTTCCCTGCTCAGAGAGCCCCGCTCATGCTAACTCGTGTTTTGCATCCGGAAGCCAAAGGATCCAACCAAGACATAGACCACTTGGATTTTAAGATCGGGGTGGAGCCCAAGGACTCCCCGCCGTTCACGGTCATCCTGGTGGCCTCGTCCAGACAGGAGAAGGCGGCGTGGACCAGCGACATCAGCCAGGTGAGCAGGGTCACCTGTTCCTGGAAGTGGGGTGGGGCCGTGGGGGTGGCTGCGGCGCCGTGAGGAGAAGACGCGAGTCCCCTCCAGGCACAGCCCCGAGACCGCAGCGGCTGAGCTCCCCTCAGGCCCTTGCAGACTTACTAGAAGCAAATCTCGGGCACAACGCCTGGGAATCTGCATTTTAGCACATGCCCCAGGCCATTGGTATGCACAGAAAAGTGTGCACCACGTGGTTGCTGGAGACCACGGAGCTTGGCGGCCACAGGTCAGCTCTGCGGAGGGCATCAGCCTCCGTTGAGCCTGCACTAGTGTTAGGGCCATGGGCACCCCCCACAGAAGAGCACGAAGGGAAAACAGACTTTCCCAGCACGGCTGAGCAGAGCCAGAGGGCTGTGGGCTCCTGTGGGACCAGGCAGAGATGTGAGTCCGGAGGAGGCCATCGGGGCACGGGGTGGCGGGGGCTAGGAGCCCATCTGCGGGTGG
Organism: Mungos mungo; assembly: GCA_004023785.1. Taxonomy (NCBI): domain Eukaryota; kingdom Metazoa; phylum Chordata; class Mammalia; order Carnivora; family Herpestidae; genus Mungos; species Mungos mungo. The sequence continues at coordinate 18,808 of PISW01014464.1, read as the reverse complement.
GTGAGTGTGCTGGGGGGGGCAGTGGATGGACGGCAAAACTGGGGGTTTGCTCTCTTTAATGCTGGGCCCCCGCCCCAGGTCTGGGCCCCTCCTCTGGGCTCCCCTGACCACCCGTTCCCCCGGCTCCGGGGCCTGTTACCCGTCCGGAAATGCAGGAAGAGCGAGGCAGGAGCGGGCGCTGTGTGGTGGGCGTCCCCGCGAAACCCGGAAACCAGACGCCAGGACAGAGTGCTGGCCCCAGTGGGAGTCGGGGCCCCCAGCCCGGTCCTGGGAGGGAGACTCCCCGCAGCAAAGCTGAGGGGGTGGGATGAGAAGGGCGCCCCCCCCCCAAAAAGGTGTTTTGGTTTTGGTGGGCACTGCTTCTTCAGGCCAGAATGTAGATTTTCCGGAGGCTGAGTCAAAGGTCTGCCCCTGTCCCAGCAGCCCTGCCCCTGCCGGGTGGGAGCGTCACCCTGGAAACCACCTGCGGCCTTAGGGCGTTGGCCCAGGGTGGTTCGGGGACCCAGGGTGCAGGGCAGCGTGCGCACGCAGGAGTGTGGAGGGCCAGCCTCCCGGAGAGGGACCCTGACCTCGCCCTTCACACCCCAGAGGTCAGCGGGGACAGGAGGCCCAGGGAGGCCAGGCGAGCCCCCAGGGCTCAGTGACGGGAGCTGGCCTCCAGACGCAGCCAAGGGAGGCTGTGCCCCGATGACACCCTCAGGCGCGGGGACCCCGCGTCAGGCTGGGCACGCCAGCCGCCCCCGTGGGCTGACCCCCTCGGGCTCTGACCCCGGCCCCGCTCCGATTCCAGTGCGTGGACAACATCCGCTGCAACGGGCTCATGATGAACGCGTTTGAGGAGAATTCCAAGGTGACGGTGCCGCAGATGATCAAGTAAGTGCGGCCGGTCTGTGCGCGGAGGGCGGGGCGGGGCGGGGGGGGGGGGTGGGGAGGCCCGCGGCCGCCGAGTCAGCGTCTGTCTGCACACGGGTTTCTGGTTTAGGAGACGTGGGTTTCCGCAGTCGGCTGTTGAACCGGTAACACAGGTGAACCTTAGTGTTGTTAAGTAGTTATTTTTCTTTTCCTGATTACAAAATGAGAACAGGCTGCAGGGCCGCTGCATTAGTCTGGGCGGGAGCAGGGGCGAGGGGCCGGCATCCCGCGGGCACACTGTCCCAGCTCCCTGGCGGCCCTGCCGGAGCCTCCTGCCCTCCCCCACCCCACCCAAGCCTCACCTCCCGTCCCGCCCCATCGCGGAGGCGGCGGCGGACCGTGGCTCCCTGACGCTCCGAGGCGGTGCTGGGGGTGGGGGCGCCCACGGGGCAGGATGGCCCAGGCACGGTCCTCTGCGCGGCCGGCTCCGTGACGGCACAGCAGGGCCGGCGGAGTCGAGGAAGGACGGAGCAGGTCCCAGGCCGGCGCTGCGCGTGACGACCGGCAGCCACGGGGTGTTTCTGAGCTCAGGCTCCACGTGCCACGAGGCCCCTTCCCCCCACCTCCCGGGCTCGCGTTGTTGGGGCCCGAGGAGGCGCGTGTGCCCGTCCTGCGCGGAGAGCCGCGGGGGCCCTGCGGGAGGGGGCGCCCGTCCAGGGAAGCGAGCGTGGCCGGTGGTGAGACAGCCTGCGTCCTGGGCCCTGCGTCCTGGGCCCTGAGCCCTCGGCCCTGCGTCCTGGGCCCTGCGCCCTCGGCCCTGCGTCCTGGGGCCTGCGCCCTCGGCCCTGCGCCCTCGGCCCTGCGTCCTGGGGCCTGCGCCCTCGGCCCTGCGTCCTGGGCCCTGCGTCCTGGGCCCTGCGCCCTCGGCCCTGCGTCCTGGGCCCTGCGTCCTGAGCCGCGTTCCCGGCCGGGCCTCGCCGCCCGCTGGCCCAGCCCACTCATCTGTCGAGGATGCTTCTCACGGCTGCAGACGTGAGCACGGTGTCCGCTGTGAAGGCGGAAGTGGTGACACACTGCAGGGAATGTCCACATGGAAGGGACTGTGCGAGGACGCGGCGCCCCCGGGCTCCAGGAGGAGCGGCCACGGGCGGCAGGCTGGCCGGCAAGGGCTGTGGCAGCGGAGACGACCGCACGTGCCCGGTGCTCACCCTTCAGAGAGAGACACGCTCGGGAAGTGATGAAGCACCGTCATGAGTCAGAGACGGAGCCTGGGTGGCACTAGAGGGCCCAGACCGCGTGGCGGTGACGTCACCTGTCACCGTGGGCGGGGCGACATCGTGCTGAGCGTGAGGGTGGTGGAGGGGAAGGGCACCCGGGAGGAGGGAACAGCATGAGCGAAGGCGCAGAGGCAGGAAGGCCCGTGTGTGTTGGGGCTGCAGGCTGGGGAGAGGGTGCTCATGTGGGTGCCGCCTGGACGTGACCAGCGGCTGTGTCCACTGCCAGGCAGATGGTGCAGCGCGTCTGTCCTAAACACAGTGAGACCCGGGGCGCCTGGGGGCTCAGTGGGTGAAGCGTCCGACTTCGGCTCAGGTCATGATCTCATGGTTCATGGGTTCGAGCCCCGCGTCGGGCTCTGTGCTGACAGCCCGGAGCCTGGAGCCTGCTTCCGATTCCGTGTCTCTCTCTCTCTCTGACCCTTCCCTGCTCGCACTCTCTCAAAAATAAACATTAAAAAAAATTTTTTTTCATAAACAAATACACAAACACAGTGAGACCTGGGAGTTACGGCTGGTCCCACGGGGCCACTGTCCGGCCCCTGGCCCCAGCAGGCTTCCTGCCAACGGGTCGGCGACGAGCCGGCCCCGGGTGGACCCACAGGGGGTCCTGGGCCAGGGACCCACGAGGTGTGTCCGAGCTGCCCGCCCAGGGGGCGCTGCCCGCAGAGCCGTACCCGTACCCTCTGGCGCCGCCCGTCCTTGCGCCCTGGGCCCACGCGCTGAGCGTGCATGTGTCTGCCGTGTCGCACGTTCCCTCGTGTTCCCTGGCGCAGGCGGGTTTTCTTAAACCACACGCGCCGTGCGCCGTGAACGGCGGGGCGGGAGTCAGGTGACAGTGCCGTGACAGGCGGTCGGGGTTTCCTCTGAGGCCGCTAGGGCTGCCCGGGTGGGGACGGCCTCCCCCAGCCGCCACTGTGGTGGGAGCCACCGGGGGCCCGTGCTGGCCAGGGGACAGTCCCACACAAGCCCGAGTCTCTGGCACGGTCCCCTCGTCGGACTCTGGGTCAGCGGGGTCCTGACGCAGGGTCTGCAGGACAAAGAGGCGAGAGGTCTGGGCCCTCTGGTGCGTGGCTGGTGGCCCCAGGCAAGAGGAGGGTTCCCGCCGCACCTGCCCCCCTCCCGGCACTGCGGCCCGGCCCCAGCAGGGGTGCCCTCCCGGGAAGCGGGGTGAGCTGTGAGGTGGGGACGTGCTCGCGCTGGGAGGGGCCGAAGACCCCTTCTCGCAGGGGCAGGTGTGTGGCACACGGCCCGCGAGGGGATCCTCAGAGCTGGCGGGTCTGCATTGCACTCGCCCGTTTTACAGACGGGGCGCTGACGTCCGGGTGGCCAGGGGCCCTGTAACCAGCAGCGACGGCCAGTTTGGGGGGGAGGGGGCAGGGAGGGGGTTTCTAGCCTTCTCTGCCCGTCCAGCAGCCCCCATCAGGCTGGACACGCCGGGCCCGTGGGGTGTCGGCCACCGTGCGGGGGTCCCCCGGCCCCCAGGCTGAGCCCCTGCACCCCCCCCCCCCCGCCGACACGGTTTCCCGCCCATCATCCTTCCTCTCGTTCCCGTGTCCGCGTCTTCACTCCTCCGAGCCCAGTCGCTCTCTGTCCGCTCCCTGTGCCGCCGCCTTCTCCGGCCCCGCGCGCCCCGCTCGCGGTCTGAGCCGGGAGAGGCCCTCCGCGCGCCCTCGGCTCGTTTCCTTGGACTCAGCAGTTTTCTCTCCGGCTTCCAGCAAATCTTTCTCATCTCAGATTATTACGCACTTTCCTAGTCACGGCGAAAACCCCAGCTTGAGGTTTTCTAAAGCATCTGTGTCTCACAGCCGCTTCCTCGGAGGGGCCCCTTCCCGCGTCTTCAGGAAGGTCTCCGAACCGCATTGCCTTTCCAGACTCTGGCTTTCCCATGTTTTCTCATCTGAGAAGCAATCCCCACCGATACAGGAGGTTTGCTTATCCGTGAATATTTCCAGCCCCAGGGGGGCAGCATCTGCACTCCTGACGGGAGGGTCCCCAGGGCCCCCAGGGGTGCCTGTGACGTCCACGGGGACACTCCATTACCCCCGGGTGAGCTGAGCACCGCACAGCACTCTGGGCCCACGGGGCACGGACTTCATTAAACATTTGCAAGATCGTTGTGAGGTGGGTCTTGACGTTTCCATTGTACAGATGAGGACACTGAGGCCTGGAGACCGAGAACCTGGTCTGATGCCACAAGAAACAAGGGTGACAGGTGTCATTTGATTCCAAGCCTCATGTCCTTTCCTGTTAGGTGAGCAGTTCTGGCCGGGACAGCCTTTATGAGCTGAACTCATACTTCTTGAGATTCTTTTCCCAGAAGCTCATTTTGATGAGATTTCCGGGTTTTCCTTTCTGTAGCACCGTGTGTGCGCTTGCTCACGTGTGTATCCTTCTAATCACATCCACCGGCACACGGGCGACCGAGGCTGCTGCCCGCGCACAAGAGCCGCCGGAGAGGACTCGGCCGGCGGGGCGCGAGGACTTGGGGCGCGAGGACTAAGCGTCGGGAAGGAAACAGGGGGCCTGGCGGGCGGTGCCCCGCGCCTGATCCCACGGCCATGGCGGAAAGCACGGTGTGACTGCAGACGCGTGCGGGGCCGGACGCGGAAGCGCACTGCAAGAATGAGCATGCGCCCTCCTGGGCCCCCGCCGCCCAGGGGGAGGCCCCGACCCCAGGCCTGGTCAGCTGCCCCCGACACCCGTCCACACGTGGGTGAGAGAACTGAGCCGTGCTGTTGCCACAGGCCTGACATGGAAGGTTCCAGAAGAAGAGTGGGATTGCTCTGGCTCAGGTCCCCTTCCAGCAGAAGTCACTTGGGCCAGGGGTGCAGGCCTCCGGGAGGTCTGGTCCAGGACACCTGCCCAAGCCCGAGGGTCTTACTTTTAGGAAATGCCTCAAGTGCAGCGATCTGCTGCTGCCTGGACGCTGACCCTCACCCGCTAACAGGCAGCCCGGCGAGGGTCCGGGAGGGCGAGACCTGCCTGAGAGACGGAGCTGCTAAGAAGCCCCGTCCCGCCCCCACCCCATCCCCGGCCCGGGCTGGGGGTCAGGCGTCTTCCTCCACCGAGCTGACGGGGAGAGCGGCCGTGCCTGCTGCGGGGGAGGGGGGACATCACTGGTAAGAAAAGGAGCAGGATTTTCAGACAGAAACGAGCCGGACTCTTGGGGACAGAACTCAGCTATTTGTTACGTGTGCGGACTCTGGCTGGGGGGCTGGACCCCTCATGTGGCCCCGGATTTTGATTTGTGAGCCCATGTTCTGGACGGATGTATCTGTGAAGGTCTCGAGCCTGGTGGAGAGGAGCAGGCTGTGACTCTGCGGTCCCCAGACCACGGCGGTGGCACATGTCTGTGCTCCAAAGCCCCCGTGAGAGCACACGGTGCGTGCGCGGGGGCCCTGAGCCCCCTCCCCCTCCCCGGCCCCCCGAGCCTGGGTTAAAACGGGGAGCTTGCAGTGGGTAGATTTTTCGAGGCCGCCATCCAGGGTCTCGGCCTTCGCGGGGGCGTGGGGGTCTCGCTCCAGCTCCCCTCCCTGTGGAAACCCAAGACGCTCGGTTCCCACGAGGGGCCGGTGCCCCGAAGGCACGCGAGGAATCAGCTGGTTTCCAGGTCTCCGATTTTGCCGCTGGGAAGTCCCCCTTCCAGCCGTCCTGCCCTTACTCGGCTTTTACTGAGATATGATTCCCGAAACACAAGCCAGCATTTCCGGCGTGTGGTTAGTGGGTTTGGTGCGTCCGCTGCGTTGTGCGAGCATCGGCACCCCGATCGGGGAACGCTTCCGTCGCCCCCGGAGAAGCCCGGGCGCGTTAGGGGCCGGTCCCCGCCGCCCGCACCGCTGGCGGCCGGCAGCCTGCGCCCCGTGTCTGTGCGCGTGGCCGTCTGGCGCACTTCCCATAAACGAAACCCGACGATACGCGGACTTTGTGTGCGGAGTCTCCTGCTCCGCCCGTCCAGGCCCGCCGCGCGGGCGCGCCTGTCAGGATGCGGCCCCTCCTCGCAGCCGAGGGGCGCTCCGTGTGGACAGACCGCGCGGGCTCCTCCGTCACCGGCTGGCGGGCTCCGTGCTGTCTCCCCTTCGGGGCGGTTAGAATCGCGGAGCCGCAAACGCAGGTGGACAGGTTTCTGTGTGAACGGCTTTCCCTCTGTCGTGTGAACTCAGTGGGTCTTATGCCGTCGGGCGCGTGGGACACCGTCTGGAGGACGTGGCCTCCTGCTCGGGGCCGTGCTCCGCACAGCAGGGCCACGGTCCTTCAGCGCGCCGTCCGGCCGTCCTGAGCTGGGAGCCGGGGACGGGCGGGGAGGCGGCCGTGGGCTCCTGAGCTCAGACCCCGTCCCCCCCGGGCCTCCTCGCCCGCAGGTCGGACGCCTCCCTGTACTGCGACGACGTGGACATCCGCTTCAGCAAGACCATGAACTCCTGCAAAGTGCTGCAGATCCGGTACGCCAGCGTGGGCCGGCTGCTGGAGCGGCTCACCGACCTGCGCTTCCTCAGCATCGACTTCCTCAACACCTTCCTGCACTCCTACCGCGTCTTCACCACCGCCGTCGTGGTCCTGGACAAGCTCGTCACCATCTACAGGAAGCCCATCAGCGCCATCCCCGCCAGGTGCGCGGCCCCCTCCGACGGGCCTGCGAGGGGGGCCCAGCTCGGCGCAGGGGACCGCGGAGGGGACCTGTTGGGGGGATGTGGGGCACCTCCAGGGGCCGGGGGCTGAGGGCCCCCCAGCTGAACCCCCCCCCGCCCTGGGGGCTGACCGCCCCCCAGCTGTCTCCCCCCACCCCACCCTGGGGGCTGACCGCCCCCCAGCTGTCCCCCCCCACCCCACCCTGGGGGCTGACCGTCCCCCCAGCTGTCCCCCCCTGCCCTTGGGGCTGACCGCCCCCCCAGCTGTCTCCCCCGACCCTGGGGAGACTCAAGGACAACATTGCTCTCTGCTCCCTGCCCTCACCTCTGCACTGCCCTCCTCGAAGCACAAGCCGCCCGCCTGGAAAGGCCGGTGCCCCCCCAACCTTCCCGTTTCAGAAAGAAGGGGGAAGGGAGGAGCAATGACAGGCAGGGCAGCGGAAGGCGACAGGCAGAGACCCCCGTCCCGTCCCTGCCAGGACCTGCTCTGAGAGGGGGGAGCCCCTCTGGGCGCACTTGGGCTGGGGCAGCACGCGGAGTGCAGGCCACCCTTCCAGCCCCAGCTCAGCCCCACGTGGGGCCCACGGGGACCCGGAGAGGCCAGGAGACTCGCCCCAGAGCGCCTGCGAGTGCAGGTCAAGCGGCGGCCTGAACCCAGAGCCCTGGGCTCGTCGAAGCCCGTGGCCTCGTCTGCACGAGTCCGGGTGGCAGGCAGATGGCCAGTGGCCCTCACTCTCCTTTCCCCCCTCGCTGCCCTGCCCCACCGGTGGGCACCGTGAGCCCTGAGGGCAGGCACAGCACGGGTCATGGTCACAGGGCCGCAGGGCCAATGCCAGCCCGAAGAGCCAGCCTCAGAACTGGGCTTCACGGGCAGGCAGCCCACAGTCCTGCAGCCGAACGAAACCCCCACCCCCGTCACCAAGTAGCTACCGGCCAGGGGCGGTGCCAGGTGACCGAGGCCAGGAGCGACCCTGTCCGGCCCAGATCGGGGTGCGTGGGGAAGGCAGTTAGCAGTCATCACTCAACACGGGGAAGCGTGACCTCTGTAGGCCAAGTTCAGGGACGGGACTCAGGCCCCTGAGGGGCCTCACTGCTCCCGGGGGACCCATGCAGAAATGGGAGGGACGGGCAGATCCTGCTGACTGCCCCTCACCCCTAGTGACACTCGGGGCCAGAGCCCCTCTAGGGAGCTGCTGTGTCTCCCCAACTTCCCAGGGCCACTGGGAGGCCCAGCCACTCCCAGACGAGAGGCCAGGAGGTGAGGAGGGGCCGAGAAGCCCGGAGGCCCTTCCCACCCCTCCCCTTCCCCACGCCTCTGCTGCCGGAACAGCCGGCCTCCTGGGGCGCACCCTGCGCCCCAGCCCCGGCCCGCCTGCGCCCCTGCTCGCTGACCAGCTGCTCCTGCCCGTGGGGCCAGTCTTGCCTCTCTGCTCCGAACTTCTGGAACCCCGGCAGTCAGCCTCCCAGGGGCCCCGAGAAAGCCAGGCCAGCCACCCCGTCCAGGCTGGGCCCGGAGGGGGTCCGTCCCGTGCGGAACGCCGAGCAGTCACATTCCACGCGTGTCACCCGTTCCCGCCTGGCCCTGAGGCGTAGGGGCACGACCAGGATTGCTGGGGGACCCCACTTTCCGCTTCCTGCCCTGGGTTTGCCCCGTGGGTGGCCACGCACCATGGGGGTGCAGAGGACTTGAGGTTTGGAGCCCAAGGCCTCAGAGGAGCCCCGTCCTGTGTCTGAGCCTCAGCCCCCCCGTCCATGACCCCCTCAGGACCTGTGTGAGGGCGAGGTCAGAGCACCAGGGGGTCACCAGGCCCTGTGGGCGGAGGGTGATCAGCGCCTCAGCTCAGACCCCGCTGCTGATCAGACAGAAGGGGGGAGGGCATCCGGAGACCCACCATGCCAGGGAAGCACACGCCCCTGCCCAGACACGAGATGGGACACGTGCACACTCACGCAGCTGGCCACAGCCCATGTGGTCACAGCACGTGTCCCGCGTCCGTGCAAGGGCACCTGCACAGGGGATCGGCCCAGGTGTCGGGGCCCAGGGGTGTCACCCGAAACTGGCTTCGCCTCTTGGGGACAAGCAGCCAGGGAGCGGGAAAAGGAGGGGTTCTCCCCATAACCAGGGGTGTGAACAGCAAGGGAGTATCCCAAAGCTACGTGCCCCCCAAAACAACATTGGGAAGTCTTAGGCCGAGAGCGCACGCGCGTTCACGGAGCGCACGCGCACGCTCAGGGAGGCGCTCGCCTGATGCAGACTTCCGCAGGGAGTCGGAGCCCAGGCGGCGCTGAGCAAGGGCCCCGTGGCAGGGGCTGGGCCCTCGATTCCGCTCCCGGTGGCCCGGGGGCAGGTGCTCCCAGGGGCTTAAGTCCTGCAAACACAAGTCAGGAATGCGCGTCAGGCCGTCTGTCCGTCTGAACCAGCCCCGGGAGCTGCACCACCCACTCACGGTCCCTGAGATGACCGGGCTGTCCCCCGGCCGGCCGCGTCTCTGTCCCTCGCTTCTCCTCCCGGGGCGTCCCGCCATCGCGGCCCATCGCGCTGACCGCCCGCCCCGCCCCCGCCCGCCCAGGTCGCTGGAGCTGCTGTTCGCCAGCGGCCAGAACAGCAAGCTGCTGTACGGCGACCCCCCCAAGTCCCCGCGCGCCACGCGCAAGTTCTCGTCGCCGCCGCCCCTGTCCATCGCCAAGACGTCGTCGCCCGGCCGCCGGCGGAAGCTGTCCCTGAACATCCCCATCATCACGGGCGGCAAGGCCCTGGACCTGGCCGCGCTCGGCTGCGGCTCCAACGGCTACAGCAGCCTGTACTCGGCCGTGTCGCCCTTCAGCAAGGCGGCGCTGGACACCAGCAAGCTCTACGTGTCCGGTGGCTTCGCCGGCAAGATGCCCGACGAGGGCGACGCGGCCGCGGAGAAGCCCGAAGAGCCGTCGGCGCTCAGCAAGCAGAGTGAGCGGGGCGGCGGCGGGCGGGGCCCCGCAGGGGGAGCCGCGGAGCGCGGGCAGGGACCCCAGTGCGGCTGCATCTGTCCGTCCGTGGGCGGGTACCGGGCCCCGGACTCCCCTCAAGTCCCCAGAAGGAAGGGGTCACCAGACCCGGCTCCCGTGCCCCGGGGTCCCTGCGCGGCCAAGGGACAGGACCCCACGCGGAGACGCGGGTGCCCGACGTGTTGTGCTGGAGGGATGTGGGAGGGGCTCGGGGAGGGGGCTGGGGACGCCGTCTGGAGAGGCTTTCTAGACTGGAGAGGCTTTCTAGAAGGTCCGTGACATCTAGACTCTCACCAGGAGGAAGGGGGCGTGGTTTAGGCGAAGGGGGGCCGCAGACCAGACTAAGCGAGGAAGAGTGTTGTGTTCAGAAAGAGCCTGAGCTCCACACTGGGTCACTGGGTGGGTGGGTGTGGTGTGTGTCTGTGGTGTGTGTGTCTGTGTCTGTGTGGTGTGTGTGTGTGTACACGCGTGGACTCTCTCGGGCGCGGGCCTGCCGCTGTCTGGTGTTGCAGGAAGGCCCCCCTGCGTCACCTCACCCACCGTGCGGCTGGGGACACTGAGGACCCGGAGCCGCACTTCCGCACCTCGCCGCTTCTCCCCTAAGTGTGGGAACCGCGCGGCCCCCGGGTCGGGGAGACCCACTTAGCGCCAAACCAGGACGGTCTCCACTGTGACCAGAGGTGTGGGGCAGAGGGTCGCCCTAAGGAAGATGCTTGGTGCGCACACACGTGCACACAGACGCACGTGCACGTGCGCACAGGCACACACTCACGTGCACACGCATGCGCACACAAAGCTGAGGACGCGGCGCCCCGCTCCTCAGGGTGGGCGGTGACCGGCCCCGGCGCTGCCCCCGGGAGCGCGTTGGCGGGGTGGCCGCCGCCGGGCCGAGTCCACGCACCACACGGACGCAGCAGGTCGGGGCCGAGAAGCCGGGGCAGACGGCCACGCCGGAGACCCGGGGCTCGGCCGCGGTAACGTGGAGGCCCGATGTGACGGGGACAGAGACGCGGCCTTGCCCCCTCTCTCCGCAGGCTCAGAAGTGTCCGTGAGGGAAGAGTCCGATAACGACGAGGACCAGAGTGAGGACGGGGACACGGAGGCGTCGCCGACCAAGTCCCCGACGACGCCGAAGTCCGTCAAAAGCAAAAATCCCTCAGGTACAGTTCAGTGTCCAAGTCACGGACACGTCCCGGAGGACGAGGGGCCCAGGCGGGAGGGGAGGGCAGGTCACGCTGGGCACGGCGGGCGGGCCTCCCCCCCCATGAGACACATGACCCACGTGCCGCCGCGTCACAGCGCGTGGGGCCCCTGCAGGCGGGGGCACGGGCTGCTGCTCCCCCTCGGCACGGCCACCGGCACCGGCGGGTTCTCGGAGGACCCAGGTTCCGGTGCTCACCCAGCCACGTGCCTGGTCCTGTCCCGGGCAGGCAGCCTGTGCCGCGAGGCCGTGCCCAGTTACCAGACGAGGGAGCAGAGTCCCTGCGGGTCTGACCGCCCCGGCCGAGCCCCAGAGCCGCGATCTCGAGGGTCTCAGGTGGTGGCTCCCGGACACAAGAGGTGGGGGGGCGGAGCTCCCACCTTGCCTCCCCCACCCCGCCCCGCAGCCCACCTCCAAGGTGAGCCCGAGCCCTGAACACCAGGCCTCCCGGTGAGCCCCGGCGGCCCCCGCGCACTCACCAGAGCCCCGATTTCAGAAATAAGCCCCGAGTGTTTAGAATAAAGCACCTGCTCCTTACGGCACGAGGCCTGTGCTTTGTCCCGAGGACGGGGTGCATCCAGAGACGCGGAAAACAGTGCCAGAATTCCCAGAGTCCGATTCTGCTGCCCTCACGATGGAGTCGCTGAGGCTCAGAGAGGTTAGGCAATTCACCCAAGGCCACACAGCTGGCAGACCGGGGAGGACTCATAGCACAGGGCTTGCTCGACCCGACCCGCGAACCGGTCAGTGTGACTTACTGATGTCAGACTTTGGACGGGGGATGTGTTCGTCCCAAATAGCCCGAGAAGGGAGAACGTTCACGACGCGGTCCTCAAACAGCCTGGGCCCCGCTGAGCCTGGGAGGTGACGGAGCAGCGGAGAGGCGGGCCGGGCAGCTGGCGGGGCCCTTCCCACCCGGAGCCAGCCCTCCTCTGGGGACGCCAGCGGCCCGGACCCCCACCAGCGCCTGCGCTGGGGCCGTGAAGGCGGCCCGCCCGTCCCGAGGCGGCTACAGCTGGGGCCCTGGCTTCCTAACCGCCGAGGGCTGGACCCGCGAAGGCTGAGCACCGGCCTCCTTCCCTCCGCAGAGTTCCCCCTCTTCTCCTACAACAACGGGGTCGTCATGACCTCGTGTCGGGAACTGGACGGCAGCCGCAGCGCCCTGTCGGCGGCCTCGGCCTTTGCCATAGCAACGGCGGGAGCCAACGAGGGCACCGCGAGCAAGGACAAGTACCGCAGGATGTCCCTGGCCAGCGCAGGTGCGTGGGGGCCGCTGGGGGCAGCCCAGCTGCAGGCCGGAACCGGCCCCCCTCCCGTACGTGCGGCTCGCTGCCCCCGGGCCTTGGCCCGTGCCGACCCTCCGGCCTGGAGGGCCCCGGCTCTGCCCATCCGCCCCTGCGCCCTGGCAGACTTGGACCCAGAACACTCACTGCCCACGGGAGGCCGCCCCCACCTGCACGGCACCTGAGGCAGAGATGGAGTGGGGCCCAGAGGTCGGAGCTCCCCGCAGCCCGGGCAGAGGTGGGCGCATGCGCTCTGTCCGCTGAGACACCGTGGGCTCCAGTCTCACCGGCCACAGACCCCGCCGGCTTGTTCAGTGTCTGCCTGCCCCACCCCCCGCCGTCCACCCACCAGCCACGGGAGCAGCCCGGCTTTCCCACACGTGCCGCTTGAACCCAGACGAGAGCTGAGCTGGGGCCTAGTCCTCACGTCCCCTCTGCCATGCCCACCACCAGGGTTTCCCCCTGACCAGCGGAACGGAGACAAGGAGTTTGTGATCCGCAGAGCGGCCACCAACCGTGTCCTGAACGTGCTGCGCCACTGGGTCTCCAAACACTCTCAGGTGGGGGGCCGCCGCGGGGGAGGGCCGCAAGGACACCAGGGGGCGGGGTCCTGCCTGCAGCAGGGGTCTCAGGTGGGTCCTGGCCCCGGGTGCAGCCGCCGGGGAAAAGGAGGATGAGGCAGAAACAGCTCGGCTGGTCAGGGGCCACCGCAGGGCAGCCCGGGCCCGGTGGCCAACGCCGTGGTCGCGTCTCCCCTCGCAGGACTTCGAGACCAACGAGGAGCTCAGAGGCAAGGTGGTCAGCTTCCTGGAGGAGGTCACGCACGACCCCGAGCTCCTGACCCAGGAGAGGAAGGCCGCGGCCAACATCATCAGGCAGGGTGGCACGGCCCCGGGCCGGCCAGGAGTGGGGGGCTGGCCAGAGGGGCGGGCCCTTCGCGGGTGTGATGGCCTTGGGCGGGTGTGTGGGGGAGGAGCCCCGGGGTGCTGGGGGACCATGCACCCCGCTTCTGCACTCGGGCCCCGGAGCAGAGGGTCCATGTGTCCTTGCCCCCCTCTCCCGCCAGACCCTGATCCCCTTGGGGCAAGAGCCAGGCCCCCTCCGCATCCACCTTCGAAGTCCCTTCTGGTCCGAGCTCCCTTTTATGGCAGCCCCTGGCGGCACAGGGCTGTTAGGTCTTAGTCAAGGTCAAACAGAATTTTGTCCCCGGCCTCTCCTGGTGGAGAGTCAGGTGTCAGCCAGCCCGTCTGAGCTGGCTTAGCCGGCGACTCGCCGTGAGGCCTGGAGCAGGCCCCCGCCCTCGGCCTCATTTCCTTCACCTATAAAATGGGTGAGCAGTACTCACCCCAAGGGCTGCAGTGAGGCAGGGATGAGGTCACCCGTCACTTTGCAGATCAGCGGAGGGTGTCCCGCCGCTGTCCTCTGGCTGACCTGGTTTGCCCCCAGCCCTGCCCTGGTGCCAGGGCCCAGGGCTCAGGGTCAGCGCTCCCTCCCCGCTTTTTGCCCTCTCTGCCCAAGGCCACGGTCTCTGACCCAGACTTTTAGCCACTTCCTGTGTGAGGCCAGAGTCTCCAGCCTTCCTCCTCCCAGGTCATCCACTTTGCTTGCCCGTGGCCTTGCCATCATTCCCTGGGTTTCAAGGGCCCACGGGGTCTTTCAGGCTTCCCTCATCCTCAGCACCCCCTGCACCCACAGCCGCACCCACATCCACACCCACACCCGCTCCCACACCCGCTCCCACACCCACACCCGCACAGCCGACCCCCAGGTTCCTGGTCTCTCTCCTGCGCAGAAGTGAGCTGGGCCCCCCAGGTCCGCTGACCGGAGCCCCCCCAGCTGGGGAGCTTGCCCGGACGCCGCCTCAGGTGCCGCGTGAAGAGCAGGCTGGTGGGGGCGGCCTGCCGGGAATGGCACTTGCGCAGCGGCCGCTGGGGCACCACAGGCCACACGTGCTCTGCACGGCCGTCTCCTGGTTGTGAGCTGACATCGGGGTCTTCTGTGGGGCGGACGGCCAGCTGGCCCGAGTCCGTCTGCCCGCAGCCCGCGGGCCCCCGGCGGTCACAGTGCTGTCACAGAGGGAACAAAGCACTTTGGCCCAACTCCCCGCCACGGCCCGATGCCCACCCCTCACTCGCCGGCCGCCTCTGGGCCTCCCCCCTCCTCTGTCCCTTCATCTGGAGAGCTCCTGCCTGCTCTGTCCTCAGGGCCTGGAGCTCCTTCTAGTTCGTCCTGTCACTCCACGTGGCTCCAGGCCCGCCCTGTGCTGGGGCCAGAGCTTCGGGGTGGACACACCGGACACCAGTCCGCCCTCGGGCTCCTGGCCAGGGACAGCGCACAACCTTCCCGACCCCAGGACACCGGGGCTGAGGGCACAGGGGCCTGGAGCTGGTGGAGCCCAGGACGGTCAGAGAACGGAGCCCCGGAGGACAGGAAACGGGCAGTGGGCTCGTGGCCCAGGAAGGCGCAGAGCAGAGGCAGAGCGGGGAGGCGGGGGACCCAGGGGCGCCCACCCGTGGGGATGGCCGCACAGGGCTCACGTGCCATCTCACCCCCAGGACTCTGACCCAGGAGGACCCAGGTGACAACCAGGTCACGCTGGAGGAGATCACACAGATGGTGAGTCGGGCCCCCGGACGGCGCCCAGGCCCGTCCCGTGCAGGTCCCCAGGGTGGGTGTCACGGAGCATGCAGACGGATGGCTCGGGGCAGCAGAAACGCGAGGTGCTCCCATGGACGGCAACGAGTTCATGATGTGGTGTGACGGGCCCCACCCAAGGTCACGGTGTCCGCTCCGTGGGGACTCCCAAGTGGGAGCTGGCCCGCACACCTCACCGCCTCACCCTGAGGGGCCCAGGGCAGCTCGGCCTGCGGGGGGGCGGGGCTTCCCACAAGGACCGGGGCCGGCGGCGGCGTTCCACGCGGTGGAAGGGAATGATGCTCTCGTGCGCTCCCAGGGTCGGGCCGGACCCACTGCCTTCTCCGGGTCAGGGATGTGACCCATGTGCCCCCAGCAGCCACCCCAGGGTCCCGGGCCCCTGCCACCACGGCAGCCAAGGAAGCTCAGGGCAGACTGGTTTTGACGGTGGAGACGGCGGCCCCGTGCTGCCTCACCTCCCAAACCGGCCTCCTGTCCTTTCCGTAGTGTGAGGACCTAGGACTCGGGGCCCTGGGCCCACTGCTCCCCTCCCTCCCTCCTGACTCCAGCCCCGGGCATGGGTGAGGCCGCCCACGGAGGAGCACCGGCCTGCCTGGGGCCCACACCCTGCCCGAGGAGCACTGGCTGGAGCCCCCCCCCCCCCCCCCGGGCAGGGGAGTTGTTGACGCACTGGCACCAGACTGGCCCGGCCCGGCTCCTCCCCGGCGCCTCTCTGCAGGGGCGGGCCCTGCTCCTCCGGTTTCCCACCAGACCGGAATGTTCGCCCTCCGGAGCAGGAGAACCCTTGCTCCCTGGAGAGCAGCCTGCGGCCCCCAGCCCCGCCCTGACCAGTGCCCAGAGAGCCCGTGGGGACGCGGCCTGTGAGGACCAGGCCCCGTGGCGCCCTGGCCTCACCAGAGAGCCCAAGGACTTCTGCAGTGAGACTGTGACAGGCCCTGTGACGGGCAGAGGAAGGTGGGGGTCCGAGCTCTGGTTCAGGGTCCCCTTGTTGCCTAGGTGACCAAGAGGGAGCAGGGTCTCTGTGCTGAGCAGACCTCTGGCCGATTCTCTCTGCCTCTGGGCGACTCCACAGGCCTCTCCTCAGCCGAGGCCGCCTCGGGCCCCCAGCCCCGCCAAGTCCGCCATCCTGGATCCTGGGGAGTGGGCTGTACCCCAAACCACAGCGTCCTGGGTAGCACCTGTGACTGCTGTCCCCACTGCCCTCCTGAGAACTTGTCACCCTCTGGCTTCACATGCCCACACCCCTGCACCCAGGCTTCTGGCCCAGGGTGACTGTGCCAGCGGACACACAGATACCCCGGCACCCGCGCACGCGCACCTGCAGGCTGGAGCGGGAGTTCCTTCCTCCGCCTTCCTGCGTCCTGTCTCTGCCCGGTCCTGTGTCTCTGGTCCTTCTGTCCCACTGTCTCATGGCCCTGGCAGTGTGGCCCCCAGTGACTCTGCACAGGGAGGGGGAAGGAGGGAGGGGGGCAGGCCGTCCAGCGGGGATGGTTTGCCCCCTGGTACGGGGCCGACCCCATGCCCTCGAGTGCAGCTCTGGGGGGCTCAGCCCAGCCCTGGGGCTTCGGGGAGGGTAGCTGGCCCCGCGGTGCCATGCGGCCCAGTTGGAGGTTGGGGTGATCCTCATCAGGGAACACAGGCCCCTCCCGGAGCCAGCAGACTGTCCATGTGGCCTCCTCGTGTCCACCTCTTACCAAATCCCTGCCACGGGGACCTCGGGCCCCTGGCAGGTGTTTGCTGAGATTTGTCCCTGGTCAGGGGCCCGGGTGGGGGCACTGTAAGGGTAGGGTCCATGGCAGCCTGTAGAAACGTGGGAACCCCAAGAGGAAGTCCAGACAGCCGTCTTCTGAGCAGGACAGGATGGCCCAGGAGGTGGTCACACCTGTGAGTCCACACGGGCTAGTGAGTTTTAAAGGGGGAAACGTTGCTGGGAGTCCAGACAGAACCTGAGGCGGGGGACAGTTTGCTGGGGGTCCCGGCCGGGGCTCCAGGCCCAGCCGGCGACCCGGCCGTGATCCCTGGGAAGCGTCGGCTGTCTCATTCATGCTCCGGGGCAGGCGGCGCCCCTGCCGAGGAGTCGGTGACTCAGGAGCACAGGGCACCGCGAGGGACCGGCTCCCTGCGCCTCTCCTCTCCCTCCCTGCGCACGCCAGCCACCCACTCGCCAGAATCTCGGCCGTGGCTGGGAAGCGGCCAGAAAGCCAGGAGGGCCTGACTCAGGACTTGCTCCCCTCAGGCCGAAGGCGTGAAGGCAGAGCCCTTTGAAAACCACTCGGCCCTGGAGATCGCGGAGCAGCTGACCCTGCTGGACCACCTCGTCTTCAAGAAGATCCCTTACGAGTGAGTGGGTGCGGGCGGCCCCCCTCCTCCCCAGGAGGCGGCTTTGGCTGCTCCCCGGGAACCCACACAGGAAGCTCCCGGAGCCGTGTGAATTCCCCGCAGCGGAACAGAAATGCGTAGATGTGTGTGTCCGAGGGCCCGAGGGAGGGTCCTCTTTCCCGGCCCCCAGGCCCCACCTTGCTGTGAGCTGCACACGTGCACACACACACACACACACACGTGTGCTTTCCCAGAAGCATCTCCAACTCAGCACCCCTACGCTGCGGGTCTGGAAAGGAGTGTGTGTGCGCATGCATGCACCGGAGCGTGGGGGCAGCTCTGGGTTTCGAAGCCGCCCCGGGGCCTGGCGCACCTGCTGTGGCCCCGGGGCTCGCGGTAGCCACACGGGTTGGGTAAACGCGAGTCCCCCTTCCTCCCGCCGGCCACACGTGGCAAACGTGGCGTCAGGAGGTGTGCGGCGTTCCCCAGCGGCGCGTGAAGCCGTGGGGTCGTTTGTGGTTTTCACGTCTGTGTTTGCAGCGGAGGCAGACCTCCTTGCAGCTCGGTTTACTGTGAGTTGCTGACAAGTGTCCGAGAACAGCTTCTGGGCATTGGCGCGTCCGGGTCTGTGACATCTGGTCCCGGCCTCCCAGAAAGGCGGCCCCCCGAAACTGCCGCAGGCCCTCGCTCGCGGCCACGGAGGGTGGAAACCCGCCTCTTCCCCCGCATGCGAAGCAGGAGTCACTCCTGGCAGGCTCCCTGTGGGAGGAGGAGCAGCGTTCTCAAACACAGCTCGCCCCCTCCCTGCCCGTGGCGCCCCGCCGCGTCCCTCATCGTCACCGCCACGCCCACAGCTTCCCCTGGGAGCCTCGGGCCATCCGTGGCGGGCCCCGGGGGTCGCCGTCACCAGAACACACAGCCGGCTTGGCAGGCCGGCCCCTGTGTCCTTCCCCTCGGCCCGTGTCGGCCTCTGTCCCTGCCCTGCAGACGGCTCCTGCCCAGGGAGTTCTCCGTCACCAGCAGGGCCCCGGCAGACTCTGCCCGGATGGCACCCTCACTCTCACACCGCCCCTCGTGCTGGCCTGTGGCAGCCCCGTAAGGAAGGTGGTCGTTGCTCCCATTCCACGGACGAGGGAACTGAGGCCGACGAGCCCGGCACCCTGTCCCGTCCGGGGCTCTGCGGAAGGTTACTCCCCGAGATCAGAGCCTCCGAAGGCAGAGAAAGCCGCGCCGTCGTCCGTGCAAACCTCATGCGCCCGGGGCCCTTCCTTCCCGCAGGGAGTTCTTCGGACAGGGCTGGATGAAGCTGGAGAAGAACGAGCGGACCCCTTACATCATGAAGACCACGAAGCACTTCAACGACGTGAGTGCGGGGCTTCCGTCCGCAGGCCCCTCGAGGTGCCGGGCGGGCGCCGGACCGCCTGCAGTTCGCGTGCATCGTGACCTCACGAGCCCTAAAGGTGGGGGTACTACCCCCATGTTGACACGAGGAAACCTGAGCTCCGAGGGCACAGGCCCTGGCGGCTCCTGACTCCTGTCTGCTGTGCGGCCCCGCAGCCACGGGGCCCGTCCAGCCCCAGCCCCCCAGCCCCGCAGCCACGGGGCCCGTCCAGC
>PISW01014463.1:0-20989 GCA_004023785.1 Mungos mungo | reverse complement strand
GGGAGGGAGAGGGAAAGGGAGCGGGAGAGGGAGAATGAGTATCTTAAGCAGGCTCCACACCTAGCATGAAGCACAAAGCAGGGCTCTATCTCAAAAACCAAGAGATCATGAACTGAGCCGAAATCAAGAGTGTGACACATAACTAACTGACCACCAAGGCTCCCCATTTTTTTGTTATTTTAATAACTCTGTTGCAGACTGGATAAAACCAGGTAACAAAATATATTAATATTTTATAGGTGAGAAACTTGACTAAGAAAAATTAAGCAGTTTGCCAAAGGCTACATTCTTATTAGATGACAGAACTAGAACTTGAACCCACATAATTCTAACCCAAAATCCCAAGGCTCATTTTACTATGCTTGCTTTTTCAGTATTAAAAAAGAAAACATAAAAAGAGATGGTTTTTGAAAATTCAGTTTTAAGCCTACATATGATGGCGTGAAGATATCATGAAACATCTTGGGTGGGTCTGGCCATGTCCCTCATGGAGTATACATTCCAATAGGAGACAGAAAGATATAAGAAAAAAAATATATATATATTTACAACTTTGTCACAAGTGCTATGAGAAATCAGATTTTATGTACAATAAAATGGTTACTTATTTAAATAGCAGTTGACCTCTTTAAAGAGGTGACATTTGGGGTACCTGTGTGGCTCAGTCGGTTAAGTGTCCGACTTCAGCTCAGGTCATGATCTTGCCATCCATGAGTTCAAGCCCCACATCAGGCTCTGTGCTGACAGCTCAGAGCCAGAGCCAGGAGCTTGCTTCAGATTCTGTGTTTCCTTCTCTCTCTGCCGCTCCCCCTCTCACATCCTGTCTCCTTCGGCCTCTCAAAAATGAATAAACATTTAAAAAAAGAGGTGACATTTTAGCAGATATCTAAATGATGAGAAATAGCCTTCCCTCTGAGGAGCAAGGCTAACAGGGAGAAACAGCGAGACTCACCATCAGAGGAAGGGGATCTGCAAAAGCCCTGAGTACAAAAACATCACCAAAAGGGTGCTGACAAGTCTGGGTCAAAACAAAGTGTAGCATGAGAGGACTTTGCAGAAACAGACAGGAGCCAGGCTTGCAGAGCGGAACCCAACACCGCAAGGTGTGTATAATACAGCAAATGTGTGCCGGAATGAAAACCATTTGAAAGCTTTTGCAGGGGAGCTCCACAGTATACATTAAAATATTCATTAAAGTTCAATATATGCAGACTCGATCATCTAGAATTCCCACCATACATAAATGTGCCGCCCAAAACTCCACACATGCGCACACACGCATACGTTCACCAAAGGACATGTACCAAAATGTTTACAGCATTCTTATATGTAACAGCCAGATATTGGAAAACACCCAATGTCTATCAACACTAAAAAATAAATCATGGTATATTCATACAAGGGAATAATGTACAACAGCGGGAAAAAAAAAAAAAACCTACAACCACACAAAACAATATGGATAAATCCCAAAGAGTATATTGAGTAAAATAAGCCAGACACAAAAAATGCATATATCATATGGTTCCAGGTATAAACTGCGAAAACAGGTAAAACTAACTTATGTCATTAAAGGCAGGATAGTATTTAAATAGAGGCAAAGATTGATAGATAGGGATATTAAAAGATATACATACACTAGGCCATAAGTTAGATGTATTTCCTACTGTGAATTATTAGATTTTAACTTAAAAAAGAATAATTCCTACATAATCTCTATTTAATGTACTCCTCATTTATCTTTATTATTCTCTTCCTATTCCTTTGGGTTTAGTTTGCTCTTATTTTTCTTACACTTCATTAAAATAGTTAGAATATTGATATATTTTGTGTTTCCCTAACTTGGCACTTATAGTTATACATTCTACTCTAAGCAATGCTTTATCAGCATCCTGTAAATTTTGGTATGTAGTTTTCAGCTGCAATGTTTACAACTATGTTACTAAATAGAAATCTAGTGCAAAGAGTATGCATTAAATAAAACTTATTAATCATACTTAAAGGGAATTCTTATTTAATCATTAAGAAAAATACAAAAATAATCCAAAGTGAAAGACAAGAAGAAAGATAAATGGATAAATTAGTAAGACATTTATATATCTGGAGGCTACAGATGAACAACAAAGGTAATTTACAAACACACAATAGCAACATCAATCACAAGTTGTAACATTTTTTATTTATGTTTTAAGTTTATTTATTTATTTTGAGAGAGACAGAGACAGCACAAGTTGAGGAGGGACAGAGAAAGAGGGGGAGAGAGAATTCCAAGCAGGATCCCGGCTGCCAGCATAGAGCCAGACACAGGGCTCAAACTCACGAAACCATGAGATCATGACCTGAGCCTAAGCCAAGAGTCAGGCACTCAAAGAAGCAACTCAATTGTTCCACAGTTGTAGCATTTTTTTTAAAAAGGTGCATGTAGTTTGGCTAAGAGAGTCTGGTACCTTACTAGTTAAGTCCTAACATGTGGCTGAAAAACACTAATATCTACGTATTTCTTCTAAAGAAACAATCCAAGAGAGTTTATCCTGATTTAAAAACTATAAAAATGTGTCCAATCTTCTGAGATTTCAGAGTAAATAAAATTAATTCTTAAGACATTAGTTCTATGATTGAAATTCTTACATCTGTACAGGAAATGAAATTTTCCTACTAAAAGTTCAAGTGATAAATAATTTTTAATAACTGGTGGCTTAGTGTTTTTGATCCTTGCTATTTCTAACAGTTTTCTTCATTTTCCCTGAAGGAAGGGTCATATTGTTGCTTTTCCTCCTCAAAATACAGTACTGTTTTCTCTCTCCAGTAAGTGTCTGGTGAAGCTTATGAGTTATTTTAGAAACTGCTAAGGAGTACATATTCACTTCCATAGTTTCTTTTTTAAATTAATAATAAAGACACAATTATAGACTACTTTAGGGTGTGTGATTTCAAATGACAGGTCAAAACCACAATTGTAATTTACTCAATAAAGTGAATAAAGCACATAGCATGTCAAGAAATAAAGAGACTCTTTGTCTCTTTTGGCCCCACGGTACTCCTTTACCCAGTCCATCTTGGTGGAAGAAAAGTGAGTTTCCTCTTTAGTAAATTTGGAGTTAGGAACTTTGAGCTTCTCCCTTACTTTCTGAATAAGACTGAATGCAGAGAACAAATACACCGGTCTGGCCTGAGCTTGATGGTACAGTTGATACCTTTATCCATCTAATCTGATCCAAAATCGTGATTTTGCTTAAAGCAAGAAAATGAAAATAAAATTAGCAATGTAGACCCTTAACCCAGACGTCCCTCTGCTACTCTTGCTCTCCAGATGCACACAGTGTGACAGGCTCCATTTGGGGGATAATTGTCGTAGTTTGGTGCTACACTAACTGCGTCCAATGTGAGGGTGAGGAACAGCACCGTCTCCCCGCATCTGAGTCTCCCTGGAACCTTCTGTACCAGTGATACAGCCACTCTGCTTATATTTAAACGTCTCAGTCATCTTTCTTATAATCTGAAACTTGAAAAAGATCAATTTTATGAAAAAACAAATATTAAAATGGAAATGTTTGGTGCTTCTTCCACTATCAGCATTAGTTTTGGGAAGTTATTTTTCTAAACAGTTTGCAATTATCAGGAAAGAAATTCTGATTTTACTGATACCAACAGAAATACGTTTGAAATTGACAACTCATATTTAATGCTAACACCTAAAAGTATGGTGGATATCATTTACTTGGACTGTTTGTCCATGTTCTTTAATGCAAGTTGCTGATTAAGAAATAATAACTACTTTCGTGGTAGGGTACTACACAAGATACTACAGATGTATATATCATGTATTCTGTGCTAAGCAGCACTGTTGGTACAGTTGTTGATATTTTAGATAATGTATATGAGCATTTCACATGCTTTCAGGCCCATAGTCATCAACCTTTTGTATTTTATTCTTATCAATACTTTCTCATTGCCTCTGAAGAAAGCAAATAAATAATAATAATAATAATATAAATGAATAAATGAAAGAATGAGCCAAAACCTTTGACTGGACTTCCATGTTAGTTTATAAAATCTTTAGAGGGGTGTCTGGGTGGTTCAGTTGGTTAAACGTCTGACTTTGGCCCAGGTCATGATCTCACGGTTTGTGAGTTTGAGCCCCATGTCAGGCTCTATGCTGACAGCTCGGAAGCCTGGAGCCTGCTTCGAGTTCTGTGTCTCCCTCTCTCTCTCTGCCCCTCCCCAGCTCGCCTGTGCTCGCTCGCTTGCTTGTGCTTGCTCTCTCTCTCTCCCTCTCTCTCAAAAATAAACATTAAAAAATTTTTATATAAAAAAATCTTTAGGAAAAAATCATAAAAGATATTCACTGTAGGGAAGGCAGCAACAACAGAGATAGGACTATGACAAGATATGACTATGTATACACATTAAAACAAATGTAAGAAACAAAAATCTCTCATATTCCCTTATAGATTTAACCCATTTTAGTTCCAATTGATTTTTGACAATTTTAAATGTTTAATGTCTTTTTATTTTCTGTTCAAAATGTATTATAAGCATAAGAGACAAAGTGAATAAAGGAGAGTGGTGTATCAGAAAAAGTTAGTTTTGTGTACCTAATTTTACATGCTGTGTCTTTCGTTTATTGCCTATGTGACATAGAAAGCCATGCCAAATCTCATATATACAACTATATGACATATTCTGAATATATATATATAAAATGAAGATAATAAAACTCTACAATCTGCTATGTCTTTCATAAATGAGTGTATATATATATATATATATATATATATATATATGTATAAAATAGCATTAATCACTTTTGGCGAACATTACTTTATAATGTGTCAAATTAATTTTTCTGGGGCTAAATATTTGTATTCATATAATTATTTTGTATGCACATAATTCACATTAATTTATATTCATATAATTACCATATTTGTATTACTACTCATAGAATTTATTATAAAATTGTGTTGATCAGAATAAATTTAAAAAGTTTTAGCTTTTTGGGGTGCCTGGTTGGCTGAGTCAGTTAAGCATCTGGCTTTGGCTCAGGTATGATCTCACGGTTAGTGGGTCCGAGCCCCGTGTCGGGCTCTGCTAGCTCAGAGCCTTGAGCCTGTCTTCGTATTCTGTGTCTTCCTCTCTCTCTGACCCTCCCCTGCTCACAGGGTCTCAAAAAATAAATTAAAAACATTAAAAAAATTTTAGCTTTTTATATTTTCATTTATATTGTACTAATACTTTATGTTATTATTATACAGATGAAATATAATTTTAAAGGCTATAGAGTATTAAAACTACTAGATCTGAAATGTGAATCTGACAAAGTTGCAGGATACAAAATCAACATATAAAAAAATGCATTTCTATACACCAATAATGAATCAGCAGAAAGAGAAATCAGGGATTCTATCCCATTTGCAATGGCACCAAAACCCCATGACATACCTAGGAATAAACCTAACAAAGAGGTAAAAGATCTATATGCTTAAAACTATAGAAAGCTTATGAAAAAAACTGAAAAAGACACAAAGAAATGGAAAAACATCCCATACTCATGGATGGGAAGAACAAATATTGTTCAAATGTTGATACAACCCAAAGCAATCTACACATTCAATGGAATCCCTATCAGAAGCTTCAAACCTTCCGTTGTGAATTACAATATTCATTCTATTATTATCCATCCTGAGATAATAGTAGTGAATTCAAGCAAAACACACCTGCCTGGGCATTCATCATTCAATAATAGCAGACATGTGAAGCCAGCTACAATCTTAATAGGAACAAATTCTCCCAAGGACGCCACTGTTCAAATAACTGTAGCATTTCCACACCCTTTTGTCTTTGAGAAAATAGTGCTTTTAACTCACTGCAAAATGTTGTTGCCTAAAATCACAAAATATCATAAAACAATGATCTTTGAAATTAAATTGGTAAGAAAAAAACATCCTGCTCTTGTCAGAAGCACCAAGTCACTTTGAAATAGAAAAATTGTTTTGATCTACAACCCAGGAAAAGAGCCTCATATAAGAGGTTTCTGATTCAGGGGCCCACGGGTGGCTTAGTTGGTTAAGTGCCTGACTCTTGATTGCTCATGATCATTTTGAAAAAAAAAGTAAATAAACATTTCGGGGCAAAAAAGAGTCTCTGGACTCAGAATCCCAAATCAATCTTCACATGGTAATTTCCAAGGATATGGGACTTTCAGATGACTCTGTAGTAGAGACTTGATGTTCCCACTTTATACACCTTTTTTTTTTTTTTTTTTAGCCATTGAAAAGTACGGCTCAATTAAAATACAATTAAAAACACTATTTCCCAAAATACTATGATCCATTTTTACTTTGTTTAGTTGTCCCATGGTTGTTTCTGTGGGCAATCTCCTTTAGTGCAATGGCACATTAAAGTAGTTTTTTCTTGGGGTTTTTTTGGTTTTGTTTTGGGTTTTTTTTGTTTGTGTCTTTCTTTGTGTGTGTGTGTGTGTGTGTGCGTGCGTGTGTGTGTGTGTGTGTGTGTGTGTGTGTGTGTGTGTGTTGGTAACTGATTTGGCTAGGGCAATTTATTGTCCAAAATTTTACGTTAAATGTGGATGAACCAAGGACTGCTTTAGATACTGGAGATACAATAGTGAATAAAACAGATATGCCACTTTTCTCATAGAAATTACCTGGTAGTCAGGAATGCAGGACAGAGTACAAGAAAATAATACATAATTAATATAACTTGAACAATAAAAAAGCTTTATAGTAAGATAAATAAGGCAGGTGGAAATATTAGCTAGAGAGGGAGGAGAATGTGGATAAAGCCATCAGGAAGGTCTGTGAGGAATAGTTATTTGACATCAATTGTGGGATATGAATAAGAGTTCGCAGATATAGGTAAGAAGAGCCAGATTAGGGCTAAATCATGTAAATTTTATAGAGACAAATTTTATTTCATTCCAGATCTAATGAGAAACTCTTTCAGAAATTTGGGAAATAAATTTGGGGAAATATAAGTGGATGAAAAAAAAAACCAATTTAAAATCTGTTGAGAAGTATAGGCAAAAAAGTCAGAAATGGAGGTATACTGACACGGGATTCAAAGCTAGCACCAAGCACATACTTAATATAATATAGACCATATTAGACAAATACACAGTTAACATCACACTCAGCAATGAAAAGCTGAAAGCCCTTCCTCTAAAATCAGTATCAAGACAAGGATGCCTGAGAAGTGCCTCTTGCCACTTTTATTCAAAATAGTACTATAAATTCTAGCTTCAAAAGTCAGAAGGAAGGAAGGAGGGAAGGAAGGTAGGGAGGGATAGAGGAAGGGAAGGAGGAAGGAGCATCCAAATTGGTAAGGAAGAAGTAAAACTATCACTATTTGCAGATGACATAATACTATATATAGAAAACCCTAAAGACGCCACTGAAAAATATTAGAATAAATGAATTTCGAAAGTTGCAAGATACAAGATTATATACAACTTATGTTTTGTTTCTATACAGTAATAAACTACCACAAAAGGAAATTAAGAAATCCCATTTAT
The DNA here is from genome assembly GCA_004023785.1 of Mungos mungo. NCBI lineage: Eukaryota > Metazoa > Chordata > Mammalia > Carnivora > Herpestidae > Mungos > Mungos mungo. Next base: position 13,458 of record PISW01014463.1, on the reverse strand, counting down.
AACTATATCCAAAAAAATTAAATACCTAACAATAAATTTAACCTAAAAGCCAATAACCTGTACTCTGAAAACTATATGACCTTGATGAAATAAACTGAAGACAACACAAATAAATGAAAAGATATACCATATTTACAGATTAGAAGAATATTGCGAAAATACCCATACCAACCAAAGTGATCTACTGATTCACTGAAACCCCTATCAAAATGCCAATGCCATTTTATACAGAACTGGAAAAAATATCCTAAAATTTATACAGAACCATCAAAGACCCCAAATAGCAAAAAGCAATCTCTGTCTGTCTGTCTGTCTCTCTCTCTCATCAGTACTATGTATGGTTTATTTTGTCTTTAGTTATTTATAAGTTACTTAGGTCAGCACTTTCCCCCCCCCTCCTCAATCAGAAAGTTTTTTCATATATTATAATACAGTTAAATTAATTTTTAATTTTAATTGCAGTTAGTTAATGTAGTTATATTAGTTTCTGTTGTACAATATAATTTAACACTTCCATACATCACCAGATCTTCATCACAAGTGCCCTCCTAAATCCCCATCACCTATTTATCTCATTCCTCGCCCACACCCCCTCTGATAACCATCAGTTTGTTCTCTATAGTAAAAATCTCTTTCTTGATTTGCCTCTCTTTCTCCTTTTCCTTATGCTCATTTGTTTTGTTTCTTATATTCCACATATGAGTGAAATCATATGGTATTTATTTTTCTCTGACTTATTTCACCTAGCATAATACTCTATAGCTCCATCCACATCATTGCAAATGGCAAGACTACATTCTTTTTTGTGGATGAGTAATCTTGCATTACACCAACAAACACACCCACACATACCCACACACACCTGCCCAACCCCCCTCCACACACCTCATCTGTTAATCCATTCATCGATCGATGGACACTTGGGGGTATTTCCATATTTTGGCTATTATAGATAATTCTGCTACAATATTGGGGTGCACGTATCCCTTTGAAACAACATTTTTGTATTTTGAAGGTAAATACCTAGGATCATAGGGTAAGTCTATTTTTAAGTTCTTGAGGAAAGTCCATACTGTTTTCCACAGTGGCTGTACCAATTTGCATTCCCACCAACAGTGCAAAGCGTTCTTATTTCTCCATATCCTCACCAATGCCAAAGCAATCTTAAGAAGAACAAAGTTGGAGGTATCACAATCCCAAATTTCAAGCTATACTACAAAGCTATAATAATCAAAACAATATGACACTGGCAAAACAAAACAAAACAAATACAAAGCAAAATGAATGAACAATCAAGACAGAAAATGACTCATAAATACAGACAACACACAGTGGTTGCCAGAGAGGAGAAGGGTGGAAGAATAAGTGAAACAGGTGAAGAGATTAAGAGTAACAAACTTTCTGGGGGCACCTGGGTGGCTCAGTCGGTTAAGCATCCGACTTTTGGCTCAGGTCATGATCTCATGGTTCATGAGTTTGAGCCCTACCTCGGGCACTGTGCTGACAGCTCAGAACCTGAAGCCTGCTTCAAATTCTGTGTCTCCCTCTCTCTCTCTGCCCCTCCCCCACTTGCACTTTGTTTCTGTCTCTCAAAAATTGAATGAACTTTAAAAAAAATTTTTTTAAGTACAAAGTTTCTCTTATAAAATAAGTAAGTCACAGGGATGTAAAGTACAGCATACAAACTAGAGTCAATAATATTATAATAACTTTGTATGGTGACAGATGGTAATTAAAATTATGGGAATTATTTTATAATGTAAATAAATGTCAAATCACTGTGTTGTATAGCTGAGACTAATATAAAATTTTATGTCAACTATAATAATAAAAAAATCCTATAACAAAGATTTTAGCAACTGGGAAGATGTGACATTACATAAAAATATAAGAGAAAAAACATTTCAATAAAGAATAAGGTGAGGAGCACCAGGATGACTCTGTTAAACGTCTGACTCTTGATTTTGACTCAGGTCAAGATCTCATGGAGATCAAGCCCTATGCTGGGTTCTGCCCTGGCAGTGTGGCACCTGCTTGGGATTCTCTCTCTCCTCTCTATCTTCCCCTAATCCTCATGTACATGCTTTCTCTGTCAAAATAAATAAATAAACATTTAAAAAATGCTGGAGTGATCTTTATTAGAATTGTCCTTCTGTGGTAAATAACTTGAGAGACTAACCATATTAAACTATAAATTGCATACTTTGGAAAACAGGCAGCACAACACTCTGACCACTGAGAAGGAAAATAAATTAGATGAATCCAATAATGGTCCCTAGTGCACTGTCTGAAGTCAGTTCTAAATAACAGCACAGAGGGAGACCAAAATAGACTTAACATTCTCAGTGGGTTAAGGAAAGATGCTGGACTTTAGATATATAAGGGCACTGGAAATTGAGTTGCAGAGAGCCAGAGAAGAAAGTGTTGTGTATGAATGGTAGAAAACTTCCTGAACTTCTTAAGGAAAGAAGTATTTGAAAGCAGTAAGATATACAGTTATCAGAATTCTTAAAAGATTTTGAATAGCTATGTTTCAAAATAGACCTAATGAATAGATGTTATAATACATTCAATTACATTCTCAGAATGACTTAACCCAAAAATAAAACTTGCTCTCAACCTGCCATAACAGAGCTTGAAAACAGTCACAAGCGTGTGGATATGAATTTCCAGGAAAAGAAAATACAATAGAGAAATTAAGCACTCCAAAAATATAAAAATTTGAACTTTAGCATCTAGTCAAAATTTACTCAACATGCAAAGAAGCAGAAAAATGATATAAGCAATAGAACTAAGGTAATGAAAATTGGCAAAGATGAAAGTCATTATGGAATTAAGAAATAAGGGATCTTAAAACAACCATCTTTAAACATATTCAAAATTGCAAAGGAAATAATAAACACAATGAGGAAGTAAATGAAAGATATAAACATAATTAGAAATTCTAGAAATACAAAATAAAATATCTGAAATTATGAAAAGTAAAAAAGTTGATGGGATAAAAGTAAATTTCATGATAAGAGAAAGAAAAGAATCAAAAATAAAACAAAATGAAAATAAGATCTTTAGGACACTCTGGGACAAAAGGAATGAGTAGAAATATATTTGAAGAAATCTTAGAAAAAAATTTTCCAAATTTAATAAAATGTGTAAAGCTGTAAATTCAATAAATTAAATGAATCAAAAACAGAAAATATCATGATTCAGTTATTGATATTAATTCATGAAGCTTTAATTCATAAAGGCACCCAGAGAAAGACTGATATATAAAGAGAACAAAGGTAAAGATCACAAATTTCTCATAAAATTCATCTTGGATAGAAAAACAATATAAAATACCATTTTAAATCCTACAAGAAGAAAAACCTATTAACCTAGAATTATTTAGCAAAAATTTCTCTCAAAATAAATGTGAATAGTATTTTTGAGTAATGAAAGCTAAGATAGTTATTACAGATGTGCATTTAAAAGAAGGTAAAGCAATTTCTTAAAAGAAAAATATATGCATTATAAAATGTTATATGTACATTAAATAAAAAAACATCGTAAAAATACATATGAACAAATATATAAAATATTTTCTCATTTTTATTCTCTTTAAAAGATAATTGTGTAAAAGCATACAAGTAGAATATGTTTTAAAATTACAGCAAGTAATATTATCATCTATGATTGTTATATGTCAACCCTAGAGAATGTACTAAAAATATAAACAAGAAATTATCAGTAATAATGGAATAGAATACTTAATCTAAAAGCAAACAGGAAAGGAAAAAAATAGTGAACAAGATGGTAGATTTAAACCAAACCCTAACAATATTTACATTAAATATAGGTTGACTAAATACTGTAGTTAAAAAGTTTTGAAAAGCTAAATATAAAAGTCAGAGGTAATATATGAGACATAGGTTAAAATAATAGAATATAAAATCATAATCATCCAGAAGCAATCCAGGGAAACCTGGATAGGCTAAACTAATATCAGGCAAAGATGATTTCAGAAAAGTGAATGTTACCAGGGACAAAGAAAGATACATCATAATGGTAAAGTACTCAGTTCAGCCAAGAGACAAAAACTGACAGAATGGCAAAGAGAAACAGATGCAGCCAAAATTATAGAGACTTTTAAAACTCTGCTTATAACAACTGATAAAAGAGGTAGGAAAAAGGTAATTAAGAACAAAAAGAGGATTTGATCCACTTCAACTTAAGTGGCATTTATATAACACTCTAGCAAAAATAGCTTATTACACATTTATTTTGTTGCACACAGAGCACACACAACGATAGACCATATTCTAAGTCACAGACTGTTTCAATAAATGCAAAAGTTTTAATTAAAATAGAATATATCTGTTTCCACAGAGGAAATAAACTAGGCAACAGTAAAAGATATAGAAACATCCAGAATTATGTGAATATTAAATAGTACACTTCTAAATAACAAATTAGTAAAATATGGGATATTGGAATTTGTTTTTAATGAAATCTAAAATAAAAACAATACATCAAAATATGTAGGAAGATGTTAATGCAGTATTTAGAAGACAATATATAAAATTAAATATTTATATTTAAAAAGATATATAAAAGTAGTGTTACAAACTTCAAGACACTAAAAAATAATATTCTAAAGCCAAAGTCAATATAGGAATGAAAAAAGTTAAACCAAAAACATCAATGAAAGGTAATAGAAAAAAACTGACAACAAAATTCAATACCTAGGGAATTCATGGTAAAAATTTTTAGCAAGGTAAGAATATAAGGAAATATCCTCAACCTGTTAAACCTATAGCTAACATCATTTTTACTGGTGAAAGACTAAATCTATTTCCACTAAGATCAAAATCAAGTAAAGAATGTCCTTTGCTTAACATTTCTATTTAATTTTGTACATAAATTTTTAAACCACTACAATAAGACAAGAAAACTAAACTAAAAGCTTGTAGCTTTGGAAGAAAGAAATTTCTTTGTTTGCAAAAGACATTATTCTTTATGTAGAATAACATTAAGAATTTTCAAAAAGCTATCAGAACTAATAAATGTGACAAATAAGTTTACTAAATTAGATATATTTTATATATATACAAGGTACATGATATTGAAATAAAATACCGTATGCAATGGCATAAAAAATAAATAGAGATACATTTAAAATATGGGGTAGTTTGGGGCATAAAAACTATGAAACATTGCTGAGTATATTAAAGAGGACCAAAATCAGGGATGTGTGGGTGGTTCATGTGGTTAAGTGTCCAGCTCTTGATTTCTGCTTGGGTCATGATCTCACAGTTCCTGGATCAAGCCCTCCATTGGGCTCTGCATTGACAACACAGAGTCTGCTTAGGAGTCTCTGTCTCTCTGCTTCTCTTTCTCTCTCTCTCTCTCTGTCTCTCTCTCCCACTCCCTCAAAGTAAATAAATAAACTTAAAAAAACGAGGACCAAAACTAGCAGAAAAGGATATTACATTCATAGATTAGAAGATTCAATATTGTTAAAATATCGGATTATTCTGTTAGTTATAATTCCAATCAAAATTCCAGCAAACTCTCTTGTAAAACTTAATAAGCTGATTCTACAACTTATATGGATATGAAAAGAACTTTTATTACATTTTTAAAATGTTTATTTATTCTTAAGAGACACAGAGATAAAGCATGAATGGGGGAGGGTCAGAGAAAAAGAGACACAGAATTTGAAGCAGGCTCCAGGCCCTGAGCTGTCAGCACAGAGCCCTACATGGGGCTTGAACCCACGAACCATGAGATCATGACCTGAGCCAAATTCAGATGGTTAACCAACTGAGCCACCCAGGCACCTTTAGAAAGTCCTTTTTATAGCCAAATGATTTTGAAAATGCTGACGATAAAATTTATATGGATTTTAGTATCTGATTTTAAGAATGCTATAAAACTATGCTAATGAAGACAATATTATATTGGCATAAAGGGATAATTATTTATCAAAATTTACAGAGTAGGGAGTGCAGAAATAGGCACATACATGTGTCTGATTTTCAACAAAGCACATAAATGTATTGGAATAATAAAACAACACTTTTTTCCACCAAATGGTTTTGAATGCTGAATATTCAAGTAGGAAAAAATAAACTTGAGTCATTCATTACTTTATATACAAAAATTATCTCCAGAGGATCAGAGAACCAATAAAATTTAAAACTTCAAAAGTCCTAACACAAGGGAAATATTTTTGTATTCAATGTTTTGGCATATGTTTCTTGGAATACATAAAGCATTAACCATTAAAAAGACAAAATTGAACTGTTTACTCTTCAAAAGACATCAGTAAGAAAATCAGAAGCTGAGACTGGAGAAAATACTTGCAAAGCATACATTTGATGAAAGAGTTGTATACAGAGTATATGTCTTTTTAATGAATATCACTGTGAAATGTTCTTTTTTCCTAAAAAATATTTCATTTCAATCCAAGAAACATCACTATTTACATTCCAACTACATTTCTCATATATTCAAGCATATATCCACATATATCTATAGGTAGTACACTCTAGAATTCTGTATTTCTGTGCCATTTCTTCACAAAATTGTTTAAATTCTAACCTTGTAAATGATGGTTGATATATTCTGGTTACAAAATAAGCATAAATAAGAGTTACTCCAATTAAAATGTTCCTGAATTACGAATGCCAATATCACTTCTTAAGTAAAAATCTTCCTTTATTTTGATGAACACATTCAGAAGCACATCACTTTTACTTGTATACAATAGAAAATAATTGTTTCTCTTGCCTATTTTATATTTTAAAATCCATACTAGTGCAATTTCATTTGGCATTTATCTATGTCTTCTAATACTTTTTTTAATTAAAAAAATTTTAACATTTATTCAGTTTTGAGAGAAAGAGACAGACCATAAGCTGGGGAGGAGCAGAAAGCAAGGGAAACACACAATCCGAAGCAGGTTCCAGGCTCTCAGCTGATAGCACAGAGCGCTATGTGAAGCTCAGACTCACAAACCATGAGAACATGACCTGAGTCAAAGTCGGCCACTTAACCGACTGAACCACCCAGGCACCCCAATTCAACTATCAATTCATCTCTATTCTCAAAGATAGTTTATGCAAAATAGTTAGTGAAATCTTTCCATTTAATGGTCAAGAATGTCAATGTCACATCATCATTTATCAATACCAGAATAACTTTAAAAAAGATTTTCAACAATTGCCCAACATTTTCTTTGACAACAAATAAAGATTAAAAGTTTTATAAATGAATCAGAATTTACATTTCAATCCTCAAGGTTATATGTCAACGAGAGATAAGGCATACATATAAAACTGCAGTAAAGTCAAAATATGATAAGCACTATAAAATTTTTAAATGCTATAAGATACAAAAGAAATTAGTTTCTGCTTCAAGATAAAATGTTTCAGGAAAAAGGAGTATTTTCAAAGGGACAATGTGTAGAGAGTTTTCTGCTGGAGATGATAAGCATAGGTTAAAAACAGAAGATAGGATGAGTAAAAAATACAAAGGTTAACTTAGCTGAGAAACACTATCTGAAGAAACAGAGCAAAAGCTGAAGAAGTTTCAACTAGAGTTTTGGAGAATCTTCAATTCAATAGTTAGTTGCCCATAATTATTCTACATACTAAGACAAATATTTCATGTTTCTTAGTATTTCATGTTTCTTTGAGGGGTGTATTCAGAAACAAATTTTATGAACATTGATCTACAAATAATTGATAAAAGAGATTAAAAGTTAAAAACCCTAATTTCAAAGCAATTGCACCAGAACAGAAAGAATGAGTAAAGACTAAGCTAGAGAAATGTGTTTAGTTTAATATAGAAAGAAACGAATAGTAACTAAAAATGATGATAAATATTGACTATGAATATGAGGAATAAAGAGAATGAATGTTCGAAGGGCCTTTAAGATTTCCAACTTGAGTGATCAACAAGAGAAGATGCATTTACATAATTATAGAAATCAGTCTGATAATTTTATTTGGGACTTGGAAAGACTGTGAGTGAATTTTCAATGTACTTAGTTTGAAAAAAAAGAGCAAGAGTTCTTTTAGCCAATTAAATGTAGGAGTAAAAAGAGCTTTTAGCTAATTAAGTATGAGATCTTTTAGCCTGTTAAGAGCTGGATCTGTCAAGAGAAAATTGACAAAGAAAAAAGAGACGCAAGCCAGATTCTTAAATGCAGAGAACAAACTGAGCGTTGCCAGAGTGGAAGTGGGTCAGGCAATAGATAAAGGAGATCAAGAGTACATTTACCTTGAGCACTGACTAATATATAGAATTGTTTAATTATATTGTACACCTGAAACTAGTATAATACTGTTAATTATACTTCAGTAAAAAATTTAATTTTTAAATGATGACCCATAATTACCACATAAAACTTGATTGCATTTTCATCAAAAATGCAATTTATCACCTCTCAAAAATTTTGCCATAATACATACATATATATGTACCTATATAATAGTGATAACAATTAATGTTAAAGAGGATGCTGTGCAATTCTTCATGGAAAAGTAGGAGGCTAGATTGGTGCCCAGCTATGAGGACTTGAAACAGTTCAAGATGGGTGTTATACATGGGTAATGAATCATCTGCTAATTCTGAAATCCGCATCCTTTCAGTTGTTGGGATCAATAACCTGCTGACACTCATAACCCTTAACCAAAAGGAACTGCCTTTCCCATGGCTATAACTCACCTCAGAGAGGAAACCCACTGATTTGTTGAAGCATCTCAGCCCTTTGTTTCATTTATAAATGGCTACCCAAATTTCAGACCTCTAGGTAGATTTGGCTGAGGACTATGTGCATCACCATTCTCAAATTCTCCCTGTGTACAATGCTACCCTGCACAATCCTGCCTTTTTAGGTGTCTACAAAATAAACTACATCCGCACATATTTGCATTTCAGACTCTTTTTCCAAGGGAAATTGACTGACAACAATTGGTCAAAGAAGTCATTTTTGGAAACAGATTCTAAAATGGGATTTGAGAACTGGATTTTCTTTAAGTTTTCTGACACTTAGGGCCCTATCACTGATGGTGGTTGGAGAATTTTGGTTTGTCTTAATTGATGAAGATTTAATGGTACCCATTATATCCCTATTTAATTCCCAAGTCTGGTCTCTAGGAAACGAAACAAAGAAACAAAAAGGAATACTGGAAGAGAGTGGACAAGTTGAACCAGCAATAGCTTCAGTCGCAGATGCTGTCACAAACATGTTATATCTGCTAGAATAGATTAACAGGGTCTCAATAAGTTATGTGGACATTAATATCACTAATACATTAGTTTCCAATCACAGTTATGACACTGCATTTATGTGAGGAAGGCAACATTAAACATTTAAGTTCTTCCTTAAAGATCTTTGTTAACTTGTGTCCTTTTGTCATAGTATCTGAAGGGATCCAGAATTTCTGAATGTTCTACAGAAAATCACATTGATATTAGTTGAGAAATGCCTTGAAAAGACAAATTATTTGGCTATTGTTGACAGTGCTATTATGAGCATTGGGGCACATGTGCCCCTAGGCATCCGGTACCATATGTTTGCACTCATAGGTCTAACAAGAGAACAGGTCCCCCTAATGGAGGACCATGGGGAGGGGAAGTAGTAAAAAGAGTTGGGGAGAGAGAGGGACTCAAAACCTAAGAGACTACTGAATACTGAAAAGGAACTGAGGGTTGAATGGAGAGGGGGAGGGGGGAAAGAGGTGGTGGTAATGAAGGAGAGCACTTGTGGGGAAGAGCACTGGGTGTTATATAGAAACCAGTTTGACAATAAACTATTAAAAAAGAAAACAAAAGACAAATTACCAGAAGTTACACACAAAAAGTGTAACTTCACATATTCTTGTATCTGAAAAAGAATTGAACTTTTATTTAAATATTTTTTTAATTTTTTTAATGTTTTATTTATTTTTGATACAGAGAGAGACAGAGCATGAGAGGGGGAGGGGCAGAGAGAGAAGGAGACACAGAACCAGAAGCAGGCTCCAGGCTCTGAGCTAGCTGTCAGCACAGAGCCCGACGCGGGGCTCGAACCCACGAACATGAGATCTGACCTGAGCTGAAGTCAGAGGCTCAACTGACTGAGCCACCCAGGTGCCCCGAACTTTTATTTAAAAAACAACAAAGCAAAACTTTATATCAAGAAAGCCTCAGACCAAGACCATTTCAGGTAAATTTTTATCAAACATTTAAGAATGAGTTATAACAATCCACACAAAACGTTTTAGAAAAGAAGAGGAGGCATAAATACTTCTTAGCTCAATTTAAGAGGCTTGCATAATACCACATATCAATGCCAATTAGGGAGTAGTGTTCTTTGTTTTGGGTTTTGTTTTTGTTTGTTTGTTTGTTTTGATGGGAGAAAACCCATTTTTCTGCCAAAGACACTTGCTTCAGAGGGTTCATCAAAGCACATAATATTTATATTTTTACTTATTTTTTCTCATAATGCAAATAAACACCCTAACTTTTAAAAATCTGACTTGATTTATTCCAAATGCTGATGCTTAGGCCATTGGAAACACAACTGCCATGGTTGAACTTGATTCAGTTGATACTGAAATAAGCCACATTTAAGCTTTATTATACGGATAAAGAAACTAAAAAGCCTAGTTAGGAAAATTTAATGCACATAAATTCTTTTAAATGTGTACATTTGACTGTATATATAATTTATTCATTTAGAGACAATTGTATGATACAGAAAAATATAATCAGTAATGCTTTAAAAATAAAAATAATGTGATCTTTATAGTCTTATTCAAAAGAAATGAAATGATTTCTGATAATTATTCTGAAGGCTTCTTCTAATTTGGTAGGGTTAGAATTCTCCAAGATTATTTTATTCAATGATATTTTAAAGGTACTCATACCAATAAAGTTTTTGAAGCTTAATTTCTTCTGGAACTGAAATGGAACACTACAATGTGAGGAAGTAGGTATCAGATATTTATGTCAATCTATTGTACAATCTCTCAGGAGGAGGTAAAGCCATCTAAGTAATTGAAATAAGGCCAAATAGTGACCTGATAAACAGAATCAGAATAAATACAGTTAAAAACAGACTTTTCAAGCCTAATCTTTCACTCTTTGTGTTATAGCACAAGGTATGTGCTGTACCTTGTTCTAAGCGGGACATCCTGTCCTCTTACTCATTTTCTACCTTTTCAAAAAAAGATATTCTTTGTATAATGTTAAATAAAGGTCACCTCTGATCTGACTGTGGCAAATATTTCCAATGAATCCTTTAGAAATCTATTTTCCTACTAGGCCTCAATCAGCTGAGATGGTATGGAGAGTTAGAAACAGAGACAGAGAGTGAGAGATCAGTATATTCCCTAATTGTGCAAACTAGTTGAAAACCTTTGTTCAATTACTCTTTCTTATGGCTCACCAATTTCCTTTCTTTTACTTTCTATTTTATTTGATCTGTCGACAGTTTCATATCAAGTACTTCCAGCTTCTTGGATAACTTCAGCAATTCCCCCACATATATATATATATATACATATGTATATATATATACACACACACACACACACACACACACACACACACACAATCTGGTCTAGCAGTCTTAAAAATTGATGGACTCCTGTGAAAACTAAATCTTAGTATAATTATTCATTAACACTGTGGCACTATATAGGACCTTGTCACCTGGAACTGTTTCATAAATTATACCCTAAATCTATTTATCTGAGTACTAAGATACTGAGCCTTGAGATATTGAGCATTGAGACAGTGAAGACAGTGTCTCAGTTAATGACTCTAGTTATCGCCTTTGTTGGGAAGTCTAAATCTCAGTCCTTTCCTATATTCTCAGATATCATCCAAACACCAATTTCACTTGTTCCTCTAAGTAGATGTGGTTGCATGAGTTTTCCTTCCTTTGCTATTTCCTTCCTTCCTTTCATCCTTCTTTCCTTCGCTTCTTCCTTCCTCCCTTCACTTCTTCCTTCCTCCCTCCCTCCCTTCCTTTCCAGTTGTATTGAGATGTAGTTGGCATACAACACTATAGGTTTGAGGCATATGCATAAGGATTTGACATACATATACTGCGAAGTGATTAAAATAAATTTAAATAAATGGCTTTACACCCTTCCCCCCATAAAGTTTCCTTGTGATAAGAACTTTTATGATCTACTTCTTAGCAGTTTCCAAATATAACATACAGCAGTGTTAACTACAGTCATCATGTTGCCCATTTCCAGTATTATTTTATAACTGAAAGTTTGTAATTTTTGACCACCCTCACTCAATTCTACCACACTTCACCCTCATCTTCCAGAAACAACAAATATGTTCTATTTTTCTATGAGTTTGGTTGGTTTTACATTCCCAGAAGGGAAATTATACAATAATTGTCCTTTTCTGGCTTGTTCACTTAGCATAATGACCTCAAGGTCTGTCCATGTTTTCACAAATGACAGGATTTCCTTCATTTTTTAATAGCTCTGTGTGTGTGTGTGTGTGTGTGTGTGTAAACATATACACATTTTCTTCATCCATTCAATTACCTTTAGACATTTCAGATTTTAAGATTTGTATGTCTTGGCTACTTTACATAATGCTGCAATAAACATGGACAGGCAGATATCTCTTTGACATAGTGATTTCACTACCTTCGTATATATACCCAGAAGTGAGATTGCTAGACCTTATAGTAGTTCTAAGTTATGGAGGAATAGCCATACTACTTTCTACAGTGAAAGTGCATAAATATTTCCTTTTCTCCAAATCTGTTTCTCCACATCTGTTAGCACTTGTCTTTTTGGTGATAGCTATTCTAACAGGTATGAGGCATTATCTCATTGTAGTTTTGATTTACATGTCCCTAATGACTAATGATGTGCAACTTTTCGGAATAGTTTGAGAAGAATGGGTATTAGCTCTGCTTTAAATGTGTGGTAGAATTCCCCTGGGAAGCCATCTGGCCCTGGGCTCTTATTCGTTGGGAGATTTTTGATAACGGATTTGATTTCTTCACTGGTTATCGATCTATTCATGCTTTCTATCTCTTCCCGTTTGAATTTTGGCAGTGCATGTGCATTTAGGAATTTGTCCATTTCTTCTGTGTTGTCCAGTTTGTTGGCATATAATTTTTCATAGTAATTTCTGATGATTGCTTGTATTTCTAAGGGATTGGTTGTAATAGATCCTTCTTCATTCAAGATTTTGTCTATCTGGGTGCTCTCTTTTTTTTCCTGAGGAGCCTGGCTATAGGTTTATCGATTTTGTTTATTTTTTCAAAGAACCAACTCTTGGTTTCATTGATCTGCTCGACTGTTCTTTTGGATTCTATATTGTTTATTTCTGCCCTGATCTTTATTATTTCTTTTCTTCTGCTGGGTTTGGGGTGCTCTTGCTGCTTCCTTTCTAGTTCCAGTAGGTGCTCTGTTAAATTTTGAATTTGCGCTCTTTCTAGTTTGT
>PISW01014462.1:0-20988 GCA_004023785.1 Mungos mungo | reverse complement strand
CCCTGTTTCCCCAGGTCTGAGGGAGCTCCTGGGATCCAGAACTTTCTGTGCTACACTGGGACAGTCCCAGGCAAACAGAACAAGTTAGTCCCCCTGCCTCTACCCAACCAAAATGACCTATTTAGCATTTGCTACATTTTTTATAGCTCAGTAGTTCTCAAACTTCAGTATATAGCAGACATTTGATGATTAAAATCTTAAAATACAAATTACTGGGCCCACACTCACAGTTTGATTCGGCAGGTCAGGGGTGGGACCAGTTGGTGCTCATTTATCACAAGTGTTGCTGAGGCTGATGATCCAAGGACAACGCTTTGAGAACCATTGCTACAGTTCAACTGGCAGAGAAAACACAAACTTCCTCCCACTATGAAGCTCACTATCTCATATTCTACTGTTATTCCAGCAGGTCATTTCATACACACAGTTGCTGCCCTATGTATTCAAAACTGACACTAAAGGCAGTCGTGTTTAGTCCAGGCCTGGAAATAACAGCAGGTGCTCAGAAAATGCTTGTCTGGGTTCATGAATCCATATCTGGGTTTAAGATAATAGACTTTAGAATGAAAATATGACTGGAATGCCTGGGTGGCTGAGTCAGTAAAGCATCTGACTTCAGCTCAGGTCACAATCTCATAGTTTGTGGGTTCCAGCCCCACAATGGGCTGTGTGCTGACAGCACAGAGCCTAGAGCCTGTTTCAGATTCTGTGTCTCCCTCTCTCTCTCTGCCCCTCCCCTGCTCATGTTCTGTCTCTCTCTCAAAAATAAACATTAAAGAAAATTAAAATATGTCTAACATTTTACCTTATATCAATTCAACAAAAATAAAGTCTCTTTCCTCTCCTTCAACAGCATCTTGACAATGCATAACTCAGTTAAAGAAAATCATCTCAGCGCACCTGGGTGGCTCAGACGGTTAAGTATCCGACTTCGGCTCAGGTCATGATCTCATGGTTCATGGGTTCGAGCCCCGCATCAGGCTCTGTGCTGACAACTAGCTCAGAGCCTGGAGCCTGCTTCCGATTCTGTCTCCCTCTCTCTCTGACCCTTCCCTGCTCATGCTGTCTCTCTCTTCTCAAAAATAAATAAAAACATTAAAAAATATAAAAAAAGAAAATCATCTCATCTATCGTTAATGGGAATATAAATTGGTACCACTTTTCTCAAGAGAATTCAGGCAAGATATATTTAAGAACCCTTATATTGGACATACCATTTGACGCAGCAATTCCTCCACATCTAGGAATTTATCCTAAAGAAACAGACTCAGATTTGCACAGAGACTCAAAACTTATCAGATTTTTTTTAAATAGGGAAGCAAGCAGCCCACATGTCTATTAGTAGAAAACTAACTAAAGAAATCAAGGTGTTTTTACTTGGTGGAATACTATGCATGATGACTTACAATTACAAGTAATAAATGGGAAAGAATCATGTTACAATGTTCAGTGAGGGAAAAACAGTATTTGATGAGTCCATATTTCATTTCAATTTTGAAATGTGTAGATAAATGTAAGTTTGAAAGATATTCAACAAAATCTTTAAATGGTGAAACAAACTAAAACTTTTTAGCTTAAAAACATTAAAGAGAGACGAGAAAGGATCAGAGAAAATCTTCAGAAACAATCACAAGTAATAAAATGGGAATAAATATATATCTATCAATAATGACTTTGAATGTAGATGGACTAAGGTGATGCACATAAGGTGATGGAATGGATAAAAAAGCAAGACCTACCTACATGCTACCTACAAAACTCATTTCAGACCTAAAGACATATGCAGATTGAAAATGAAGGGATGGAGAAGCTTAATTGTGCAAATGGAAGTGAAAAGAAAGCCAGGGTAGCAATACTTTCATCAGACAGAATAGACTTTAAAACAAAGACAAAACAAGAGACAAAAAAAAAAAAAAGGACACGTATATAAAGGGGACAATCCAACCAGAAGATCTAACTACTGTAAATATGCACCAAACACAGGAGCACCCAAATACATAAAACAGTTAATAACAAACATAAAGGAACTAATAGATAATAATACAATAATAGTAGGGAACTTTAATACCCCACTTATATCGACAGACAAATCATCCAAACAGAAAATCAACAAGGAAACAATGACTTTGACACGTTGGACCAGATGGAATTAAGACATGTCAGAACATTCCATCCTGAAACAGCAGAATACATATGGCACATTCTCCAGAAGAAATCACATATTAGCCCATAAAACCAGTCTCACCAAATCCAAGAAGATCCATGTCATACCATTCCTCTTTTCTGATCACAAATACACAGAGATTACACAATATGCTACTAAACAATGAATGGGTCTACCAGGAAATCAAATAAGAAATTTTTAAAAATATATAGAAACAAGTGAAAATGAAAACACAAAAGTGCAAAATCTTTGAGATGTAGCAAAAGAGGTTCTAAGAGGGAACTATGTAGCAATACAGGCCAACCTAAGAGGCAAGGAAAATCTCAAATAAACAACCTAACCTTACACCTAAAGAAGCTCAAAAAAGAACAGACAAACTTAAAACTGGCAGAAGGGGGGAAATAATAAAAATTAGAGCAGAAATAAATGATATAGAAACTAAAAAAAATAACAGATCAATGAAACCAGAAACTGGATCTTTGGGGGGAAAAAATCAATAAAAAGATAAATCTCTAGCCAGCTGTATCAAGAAAGAAAAAGACTCAAATAAATAAAATCACAAATGAGAGAGGAGAGATAATAATTAATACCACAGACATACATTCATAAGAGAGTATTATGAAAAACTATATGCCACCAAATTGGACAACCTAGGAGAAATGGATAAATTCTTAGAAACACATAAACTACCAAAACTGAAACAGGAAAAAATCTAAAATTTGAACAGACCAATAGCCAGCAGAGAAGTTAAATCAGTAATAATAATAATAATAAACTCCCAACAAACAAAAGTCCAAAATCAAATGGCTTCACAGGCAAATTTTACCAAACATTTAAAGAAGAATTAATACTTATACTTCTCAAACTATTCCAAAAAGTACCAGAGGAAGGAAAACTTACAAATTCGTCCTATAAGGCCAGCATTGCCCTGATACCAAAAGTGGCTAAAGAAAAGTCAATATCCCTAATGAACACAGATACAAAAATTCTCAATAAAATACTATCAAACTGAATTCAACAATACATTTTAAAAAATCATTCACCACAATCAACTGAGATTTATTCCTGGGTTGCAAGGGTGGTTCAATATTCGCAAACCAATCAACGTGATACATCACATCAGTAAGAGAAAGGGTAAAAGCCTGTGATCATTTCAATAGACACAGAAAAGCATTCAACCAAGTATAACACCCATTTATGATTAAAAAAAAAAACCTCAACAAAACTAGGTTTAGAAGGAACATAACTCAACAGAATAAAGGACATCTATGAAAAACCCACAGCTAACATCATCCTCAATGGTGAGGAACAAGATAAGGATGTCCACTCTCCCCACTTCTATTCGACATAGTACTGACCGTCCTAGCCACAACAACCAGACAACATAAATAAGTCAAAGGCCAAGTGTGTAAGGAGAAATAAAACTTTCACTATTTGCAGGTAACATGATACTATATACAGAAAACTCTAAAGACTCCACCAAAAAAACTGCTAGAGCTGATCAATGAATTTAATTACATCACAGAATACAAAATCAATGTACAGACATCTGTTGCATTTCTGTACACTAACAATAAAGCAGAAAGATAAATTAAGAAAACAACCCCATTTATAACTGCACCACGGGCACCTGGGTAGCTCAGTCGGTTAAGCCTCCAACTCCTGACTTCAGCTCAGGTCATGACCTCATGGTCTTGAGAATGAGCCCTGCATCCATGCTGAGTATTGAGCCTGCTTAAGATTCTCTCCTACCACTCATGCTTTCTCACACACAAAAAATCCTGTTTTCACTTGACTAAAAAATAATAAAGATACCTAAGAATAAACCTAAGGAAAAAGGTGAAAGTCCTATACTCTGATAGATGTAAAATGCTGATGAAAGAAATTGAAGATGACACAAAGAAATAGAAAGACATTCAATGATCATGGATCAGAATAACAAATATTGTTAAAATGTCTATATTACCCAAAGCAATCTTCAAATCTAATGCATTCCACACCAAAATACCAACAGCATTTTCCACAGAGCTAGAACAAACAATCCTAAAATTGGTATGGAATCACAAAAGACCCCAAATAGCCAGAGTCATCTTGGGGGAAAAAAGCAAAGCTGGAGGAATCCCAATTCCAGACTTTCAAGTTGTATTACAAAGCTGTAGTAAGCAAAATCATACGGTACTAGCATAAAAACAGAGAGATCAACGGAACAATAGAAAAACCAGCAATAAGTCCACAACTTTATGGTAAATTAATCTTTGACAAAGCAGGAAAGATTATCCAATGCGAAAAAGACAGTCTCTTTAACAAATGGTGTTGGGAAAACTGGATAGCAACATGCAAAAGAATGAAATTTAACCACTTTCTTACAGCACACATAAAAAATTTCAAAATGAATGAAAGACCAAAATGTGAGACCTGAAACCAGAAAAATCCTAGAGAAGAACGCAGGCCATAGTAACTTAATAGATCAGTCTCCCAAGGCTAGGGAAACAAAAGCAAAATAAACTTCTGGGACTACATCAAAATAAAAATCTTCTGCATGGCAAAGGAAATGAACAAAAGTAAAAGACAACCTACAGAAGAGAGGACATTTGTAAGTGACATATCTGACAAAGGGTTAATATCCAGAATATATAAAGAACTTACACAACACCCAAAAAACAATCCAATTAAAAAATGGGCAGAAGACATGAACAGACACTTATCCAAAGAAGACATACACATGGCCAACAGACACATGAAAAGATGCTCAACATCATTCTGTATCAGGGAAATGCAAATCCAAACTATGAGACATCACCTCACATCTATCAGAACAGTTAAAATCAAAAGCACAAGAAATAACGTGTTGGGGAAGATATGGAGAAAAACGAACACTTTTAAACTGCTGGTAGGGATGCAAACTGGTACAGCCATTGCAGAAAACAGTATGGAGGTTCCTCAGAAAGTTAAAAATACAAGGACCTTATGATCTAGCAATCGCACTCCTGGGTATTTACCCAAAGAGTACAAGAACAGTAATTCAAAGGGATACGTGCACCCGTGTTCATAGCAGCATTATTTATAATAGTCAAGATATGGAAGGAGCTCAAGGGTCTATCAAATGATGAATGGATGAAGAAGTGGTGTGTACACACACACACACACACACACACACACACAGGAATATTATTCAGCCATAAGAAGGGATGAAATCTTAACATTTGCAATGACATGGATGGAACTTGGGAGTATAATGCTTAGGGAAATAAGTCAGTTAGAGAAACATAAATACCATATTATTTCACTCATATGTGGAATTGAAGAAACAAAACAAGCAAAGGGGGAAAAATTAAGAGAGGAGAGAGGCAAAGCAAGAAACAGACTGTGAACTGTAGAGAACAAACTGATGATTTCTGGGGGTGGGGTGGGGCAGGGTGAAACAGGTGATGGGCATTAAGGAAGGCACTTGTCGTGATGAGCACCGGGTGATGTATGGAAGTGTCCAATCACTATATTGCACACTTGAAAGGAATATAACACTGCATGTTAACCAGAATTAAAATAAAAACTTTCAAAAAATAATGCTTTTTGTCAGAAAAATTTTTTTTAGCTTAGCTAAAAATTCTCTAGATTTTCTACAATAAATATTAACTACTTTGTAATAAGGGGTCAAGGGAGGACCAGTGAGACTGTGACCATCTAAATGAGTGAACTTTCTCCCGGACTCCCTGTCTCTCTTCACCATGGCTCTCTGCCAGCTTCCTGATGCTCACTCCCCTCTGGCTCACATCCAGGTCACCCCCAGTGAGCGTCCCACCCACACCCCACCTCTTTAATCAGACTGACTATGATAATCATCCCATGCTTTCTGCCACCAGCCCTGCAGCGAAGCTGCACAGCCCTGTGTCTGGAACACCATTTGTCCCGCCCCACGAGTATATTTTCACAAGTTCCCTGCAGGTGTCAAAGGTATGTCTCCCCAGACACTGGTCCTGGGACTCCCCACGGCAACGGGAAGGCCATGAGATGGCACCTCCGTCTTCCAGTGGCAGTCCCCAGAATGTCATTGTTAGCTGCCTCCTTGGTCAGGCCTCAGAGCCGGGGGTGGAGGGATGGGGCAGAGCACGGACTGTATCAGGAACTCCAGAGTCCTTGTCTAGACCAGGACAAGAGCGTCTTAAAATAATTCCAACAGGGATCCCACAACCTTGCTAAGTGCAACATCTGGCAATTTTGCTACCTATTCTAAGTTTGTTTATGACAACTTCAGCTCATTTAACAAAACTTCTCAAATCCCATAGTCCATTTTATGAAGTAAAACCTTTTGGACAGTACATCTAAATATTCTTTTTAAGGAAGCTTATGGCATCTCTCAAGTAACACCTGTTCCACTCCACCCAAATCCAAGGATACATGGAGATTATGGGCACTGCCAAAGGGCCTGCAGAGCAGCCGTGTTTGAGCTGCCAATCATAACCTGCGTTCCACACCTCAGCCCCTTGGGACGTGGCATCAGCAGGATCTGGGAAGCATCTGACCCTCTGACCCCACCTCCTAGCTGTCCCCACATCTTGTAGTGTCTTATTCCCACACCAAATGGAAACAATCTCCCCACCACACGGGGAGGGTATGACCTAATGATGATATATACTCTGATACATATTATGCTCTTCACCTTTTCAGAGGGCACTCACATGTATCATTTCATGTAATTCTCACTTTCTTATGCAGTAACGAATAGTACAGGGTGAAGATTAAGAACATGCAATCAGAGAAGCTGACTTATACTCACAACTCTGCAATATACTAGTTGTGTGGTCTCTGGGAAGTTACTTAGCCTGTCTGACCCTCAATTTCATCTTCTATAAAATGGGCCCACAACACCAAGTGTGCAGAGCTACTGTGAAGATTAGAGCTAAAATATGTTCAAGTATCTGTCGCAATGCTTGGCATATTAACAGCGCTCGGTGAAGAAGGGCTGCAGAGAACAGTAATCTCCGTTTTACGGGAGTCCTGTCAAGCCTCAGTGGAAAAGTTAGAAAACTACACAGTTATTTGAGAGTAATCTTTTGGGATTTAACTTATCCACTCCCTACTCCTTCCGATCGCTGCCACTGCCTAAATTTAGACTCTCCCCATTCCTCTCCTTAACTGTCTGCCGAAATCCTAACTGGTCTGAGCGGCCTCGATCTTCTTCCTCTTCAAGGGACGCCTTGAGCTTTGCATTAGTAGCCTTCCTTCCGGCATGGCCCAATGTCTTTATCTGCCTAGCAAATGTCACTTTCCTATCAATGCTGACTCAAACGTCACTGTCACCGTGAAGCCGATCTCTGATCCCCAGATTACTGACCCTTTCTCCATGGCTCTCAGGAGGCATGGCATGCCTGTTGCACACTCGTGATGTCTGATAAATGACATTTCTGTCTCTCCCAACTCCTCAAAAGCAAGGACTCTTAATGGCTATGATTTATTGAATACGTACTGAAAACCAGTCCCTCTTTCACTTACTGTATATACATTATCTCCTTTCCTCTTCATGACAACTCTGTAGAGCTGCCCTATAGGCCAGGCACTACCATTACCTCTATTTTGAGATAATTCAAGTGAGGCATAAAGATGTTGGGTAACTTGCTCAAGGTTGCAAGTTATTAGCGGTCCAGCCAGGACTCAAAATCAAAGTCCACTCTCTTAACTACTATAGTATACTACAGTATACAACCTAGCACCAAATTCCACATCTATCAAAGTTGTAATACCTTTATTAGTTATCTCTTGCTCTGTATCGAAGAATTCCAACACATAATGGCTCCAAACAGTAAACGTTTACTATCTCACACTTTCTCTGACTCAATAATTCAGAAACATCTTCTATGGATGGTCTGTCTCAGGATCTCTCACAAGGTTGCTGTTGAGATGCCGGCCTGGGCTGCTATCATCTGAAAGCTTGGCTGGACTGGAGAATCTGCTTCCAAAATTAGGTGCTCACATGGCACTGGTTATGGGCAGGAGGCCTCAGGTCCTTCACACGTGGACGTCTCCACCAGCTTCCTGAGTGCCCACAATGTCTTCTATGACCTAGCCTCAGAAGTCGACTCCATCACTTCCACAGTATCCTATTAGCCACAGGGGTCAGCTTTATTCATTGCTGAGGGGGCCACACAGCAGCATGAACACTGAGAAGTAATAAGAATCTTTGGGGGGGATCCATAAATACTAAGTGACTAAGTGGCAAAAATACTAAGAATTACCATGAGTGTCAGAATCTCTTGTAGATAATGAGAAATTTGGATTAGCTGAACACTGAAGTTTCCTCCTTCTTACCTCCACAAGCATGGAAGACTATTCCCAAATTGTCCCCAAAGAGAGTGTCAAATGGATTCAGAGATTTAATTTCATTATATTCCACTAGAGGCCACAGGTGAGTGACTATTTGCTAACTTGGCTTCTACTTTATGGTTTTAGGCAGAGTCAACAAAGTATGAGAAATTCTCTCAGTTTGAAATATAATCATTTCCTTAACAGCAAAACAAATCTATGTTTGATTTCAGGATTAATACTATAGTTTGATGCCAGCCTAAGCCCAGTCTCTGGTCAAAGGCTTATCTTCTTTAGCAGAGTATCTGTGATTAAACTCGGGCAATCAAATCCCTTGTGTATTACAACAATTATCATTGGTTTTAGCCCTTAGTCCTTGTTTGTTTTCAAGTCAACATTTTATTTGCTTAAAATAGTTCTTTAATATGATTTAAGACATATGAAGATAAAAACTAACATTGAAATGTAGCATTTTAAAGAAACACCTTGATACTGAACCCATGATCTGAATTTTACTCTACAGTTCAGTCCATGGTAGGAGAAATGAAAGCCAAATGTGACCTGTTCGCTCTACCACCCGCCTGCCCCTGGTACCGCTGACAAAGTGGTCTGTGAGCTGGGTCAGAACACTCTTCAAGGCCCCCTGGAGCCCCTCCGCTTACTGTGCTCCACACCAGACGCTGGCAGACTACAGCCCATGTAAATAGTTTTGCTAAAAAACACAGCCATGATCATTTGTTTATGAATTATCTGTGGCTGCAATGGCAAAGTTGAGAATTGACAACAGAGACTGGATGGCTTGAAAAGGCCAAAGTATTTCCCACTTGGCCCCTTACAGAACAAGAGTGCCAATCCCTGATCTACACCTCTGGAGGCTTGGCCTGCTGCAAGCTGTTACAAGCCCAAAAAGCAGATGCATGCTATATGCTGCTATAAACAATTTTCCAGGGGCAATAGGAGAGTTACTGTTTATGTATTATGCACATATAGTAAAGGCACAAATCTTACCGGCAGAACATGATGAGATTTTATACATCTGTGCAACCCCCTCATAAATAAGGAAAATGTGTCTTGTGCCCCCTTACAGTCAGTACCCCCAACAAAGGTAGCCATTATTCTAACTTCCAGCACTTAGATTCATTAGCCTAGCACAGACTTTCTACAGCAATCACTGGAGGCAGGCAGTGATTCCCTGAGCATTACGTCAGTGGCATGCTTACATAAGGTAGCAGGGAGTTTATCTTCATTGTTGTATAATATTCAATTAAATGACTGTACCATAATTTATTTACCTACCTATTCATGGACATTAGGTTCTTTCCAGGTTTTTGCTCCTATGAACATTCAATGTTCGTGTGTTTTGGGCATAAAGATTGACTTATTTTTATGAAGAGTGGAATTTCTGGGTAACAGGAAATATCAACAAACTGCCAAACACTTTTCCAAATAGGTTGTGCTTCTTTTAATACATAAATAAAAATACTGCCCTGATTTTTAAGTCCTTGAAAGCTCAGGTCAAAAATATTCCTCCCCTTCTCCCAAATTCTCACATTCTGCTGTCCGCCCTGTGACAGCCTAGCTATCCTAGGGATTATGGGCACGTCAGTTTTAGACACACAAATCCATCTTGGTAAGTCCTCACTGAAAACTCTGAGGCTATGTTACTTCAACGTATGGTGTAAGAGGAGCATAGGGGGCAGGAAGGAAAAATATCTTGGCCAGGGTCATATAACCAAGTCAGTGGCACTCAAGGTCCTCGCTGTTTTCCTACAAAAAGCAGGAGGACCAGTTTTGTTGTTATCACAAAGCCAGGACAGCACAAGCTTAGGCAACAATAACCTCAGCTCCAGGTCCTTGTTTTCCCCTTTAACCACCTTATCAGTTCAACTATAATTAAACTCAAATCATTACTATGTCACACTACACTCTGTGTCCGACGACACTGCTACCCAGCATAAGTACAACCACACTGCAAAATTCTAACATTTAAATATGGCCACAAACCATAAAGTTTCAGACAAAGGCATGAATCTGCAAACAAACAAAAAACAAAAATATACAAACAAAAAAACCCGATATAGGCTTTGTGTTGTCTACTCAAATCTCTACTGTGTGCAGAAGTGGATCTGAGTGGCATAAATCAGAAAACGATAATGGGAACTGAATGAAATTCTCATAAATCATGTTACTAAGTATAGTTACATCTTAGATGTGAAACCCCATTAAACAGATGGCCACATGCTGTCAGAATCAGCCCCTAATCAATAAAGATGTTCATTTCAGAAAATCACCTCAATTTTTCACTTCTTCACCGAAGGAAAAAGAAGGCAGTCGGGGGTGAGGGGACTCCGAGTAAACCCAGTGGGGAAATGTCTAAGAAGGAACTCTACCTGTCTTAATTTGTTGTCTAAAAAATCAGAAAGAAGAGAGAAAGAGAACAAGTCACCCAAAGGACTCCTTGTCATCTTGCCTGGTAATGTAATTTACAATGAGAGCAAGCACTGGTCATTAGGAAAATAGAAACAGCTTGAATCTCTTAATTAAAACACTGCCTCAGATTGTTCATTTCAAACCCCTGTGTTCATAAGCTTTCAAGAAACCACTGGGTTACCCTGAAAGGGATGCTTCTTCAGTAAACCTGTGATAGGATCACCTCTTCCCAGACAAGAAAAAGCCTGAGGAGGGGTGAATCCCGGGGGCAGAATATTATTAGGCGTGCTTAAATCCCCAAAGGAGCTGTAAGCATTCAGTGATGCTAGACAGTGAGTGTGGGAGCATGGGGGAAGCATCTCTGTCAATGCCACTACTGGTGAAAACTAAGTCTACCAATTTCAATAGGAGATGAAATTGAGAGTTGAGAAAACACTTCTGTATTCTGAACCATGCTCTTTGGCTCCCATTTGATGTTATCTGGTAAGTTGAGTATGTGCACACACTAGAAGCCAGGGATTCCACTCTTAGTATACACCCAAAACATCAGGAGACATGCACGAGAGTATACAGAGTACCAACGTGGTCCATAATAGCACAGACCTGGAGTGGGAGAACACATGGTCTGTCAACAGACAAAGTCTACACTACAGGCAAGTAATCTGACATACAGTCATGCGATGGAATATTATACAGCAGGGGAAATGAAAACCCACTGCCACGTGCTACAAGGATGAATCCTAAAAAAGTGTTGATTTAGGGGAGCCTGGGTGGCTTAGTTGGTCAAGCGTCCAACTCTTTATTTGGGCTCAGGTCATGATCTCAGGATTGGGAGACCGAGACTCGCATCAGGCTGTGCGTGGAGCCTGCTTGGGATCCTCTCTCTCCCGCTCTCTTTCCGCCCTTCCTTCCTCATGCTCTCCTGCTCTTTCTTTAAAAAAAAATTAAAAAAAAAACAAAGTTGCTTTAGATTGGGTGCACTATACCGTTTTTACTATACTATAAAAATAAACAAAAGCAAACATCAACAAATGGTTCAAAATTTATTTTGAGAAAAAGATAATGATATAGATAAAAAGCAGAAAAGTAGTTATTTCTATAGTAACTACTATAGGATGGGGAGAATCATGGACAGATGTAATGATATGAGGAATGTTCTAGTTCTTGGTGGGTGGTAGGCTCATAGGAATATAATTTATATGTTTTAATATGTTACATATATTCTTTGGCATGTACCAAATATTACATAGAACACTTTATTTTAAAATGGGTAATCCAATCTAACTCCAGACAGTTTCTGGACCCAGTCCAACCCTGATGGGTCAAGTTTCTACATCAGATCCAGTATGCCTCCTGCCAATTTCTGGACTCCGTCTGGAAGAAGAAATGCTCAAGTAAAGTCTGAAAGCTCCCAACGGAAAAGCTGGGATCCAAGCTAATAGAGGGACTCATCCACCTGCTCTAGAAACAGAATTCAGGAGCTCAAAAAGCTCAGCAGGCATCTGCTTCAATTAATGAAAAGCAAGTTAAAGAGCACTGTGACGCCGACATCTGGCGGCAAACCCACACGATCACCTCATGGCCAAAGCTGAACACTTTTAGCAATGAAACAGAAAACGATAGCTTGGATCAGAATCCACGGAATAAAATAAATGTCCATGGGTTCATAAGGCTATAAAAAATCTGACTGCACAGATAGATGGGAGGGAAAGGACAGTCCCTTCTTTACAATAGAACTCACATTAACGTGAATGGAAGGGATGAAATTGAAATTGAGCCAAGAGCAAACAGCACAGGGATGCTTGCTGCATACAAGTTTTACTAATGGATGCTAAAATCAGTGAGCGAACAATTGGAGAGAAACAGGACAGATAGAGTCTCAGAGATATAGTTCCCAAGATATTTGCCAACTACACTGGCAGGGAGGGTAGCAACTTGACAGTGGCACAACCCAGCGGAATCCATCTTCTCCAAGTGAACGAGGGTAGCCTCACCTCACCAGCAATAAGACACACAGATAGCATAAACCCAGTGATACGGGGCACCAAGGAGGACACGGCACCACTTCTGTGACATTTAGGCCCCAAATGCATTAATCTCAGTCCAATCGTGTGAAAACTGTAGCAAACACAAACTGAGGGACCTTCCACAAAGTAACTGACCAGTACTCTTCGAAGGCGTCAAAGTCATGAAACACAAAGAGAGACCACAGAACTATCAAACTCTATAGGAGACTAAGAAGAAATAATGACTAAATGTAACATGGGATCTGATCTTGATAGGATTCTTGGATCAGAAAAAAGATCATGAGTGGCCAAACCAGTGACATTTCAGTAAGGCCTTAATTAAGTTTAGTTAATGGTGTAGTAGCGATCTTAATTTCCTAGTTCCGATTGTTGCATTACAGTCGTGTAAGACAGTAACACTGGGGTTGGTTAGCTAGAGGGTACATGGAAACTGTGTTCTGGTTTTGTTACTTTTTAGAATTTTCTATTACCCAAGAGGTTATTCCAACTTTTATTATAATTCATATATAATGTATATCATAAGTAGTAATCATTAATATCTCAAATATCTTAAGTTCCCATGTAACGTATGGAACTTAGTTCTCAACCTAGAGCTATATCAAAATATCAAGGTGCACATGTTAACTATATATACTTTTTGCCAATTATACCACAATAAACCTGGGGGACAAGAGAAAACAATGATTTCATGATAACAATGGCTATTTCTATATCAAGAAACAACATTAAAAGTATTCAAAATATTTAACAACTGGTTTGATTATACCAATTAGTGTAGAAGTCAAAATTTACCACCATCTGCCTGTTTTCCTTCTCTTCATTAAGCTCTCACACCAGTCCTTCAGACTGCCATTCCCAAAAGTGGCCACACGAGGGCGACTCTAAAGAGCTGTGCCTACCGGGAGTGGGCAGCCACAGCTCCTGAGCTGTCCTCTCTGGCTAGGGAGTCCTGCTCAAGAGGGCCAGCAGGGAGGCTCTACAGAAGGCAGGTAGGGTGCCTCACTGAGAAGGTGGCACTCAAGCAAAGATTTGAAGGAAATGGGAGCATGAACCATGCAGATCACTTGGGGAATTTTCCAAGGCAAAGAGAGCCTCTACTATAAACGCTAGGAGAGAACCGAGTCCCATGCTCTAGAACAGGAAGGAGGCCAGTGCAGCCGGAACAGAGGCAAGATAAGGCAGCAGCAAGAGGTCTGAGGGCCATTACAAGTAATTTGGCTTTCATCCTGAGTGAGATGGGAAACTGATAAGGGGTTCTGAGAAAAGGAGAGACCTGAGATGATGGTAAAACATCTTAAAATGGCTGCAATATTCTATTTAGAAAAGGTTGAAGGGGAATAAGGACAGAAGTGGGAGGCCAGTGAGAAGAGTATGACAAGTCTCCCATGGGGAGGAGGTTGGCCCATGGCCAAGGGTAATATTTGTAAGTTCCATCACCCACATTCAACAAAGCACACGGAGATGCATTTAAAAGCATGAAATTACATGTTAACGCCAAGCGAAGGAGTGAAAACAAAGACGGGAGGAGGCGCGGGAGGGATGGGAACCCAGCACAGGCTGGAGCGGGAGTGGCCTACTCTCTCCACAATAGGCCACCGCCGCCCTATATCCAGATGTCCGTCATTCTCATGAATGTCTTCATTCTTTCACTACAAAAGGATGCACCTCTAGACAACATATAGACGTGCTTTTGCATCTTTACCACTTTTTTATATGGCATATACTATTTCCCCAGTTGTTTTGCCCCCCACAACCAATATTTGTGAACTTTATCCATGTTACTGTATGTTGCTCTAGATCACTCATTATTCACTGCTGTCTGGCGTTCCTGTGTATGAACAGGCCACCCTGGGGTCACTGACCTGCAGAGGGACACACAGGTTATTTCCCTATTTCTGTTATGCGTTTCCTTTATTAAAGTTACTTATTTATTTATTAATTTACATCCAAGTTAGTTAGCATACAGGGCAACAATGATTTCAGGAGCAGAATCGAGAGATTCATCCCCTATGCATGACATCCAGTGCTCTTCCCTTTTTTTTTAATTTTTATTTATTTTTGAGACAGAGAGAGACAGAGCATGAGCGGAGAGGGGAAGAGAGAGAGCGTGACACAGAATCAGAAGCAGGCTGCGGGCTCTGAGCTGTCAGCACAGAGCCCAACGCAGGGCTCGAACCCACAAATGTGAGATCATGACCTGAGCCAAAGACGGAGGCTTAACCAACTGAGCCACCCAGGCGCCCCAACAAGCGTCTTCCTTAATGGCCCTTACACACTTAGCCTGTACCTCCACCCACAACCCCTCCAGCAACCCTCTGTTTGTTCTCTATATTTACGAGTCAACAATTTGCATTTCTAACCAGGTCCCCCGTGATGCCATTGCTATCTGTCCCAAGACCACACTTGGAAAACCGCAGCACTGTGGCACATGCCAGGAGTGAAATGATGGTCACAGATATGCATGGGCATCTTGAGCTTTTCTAGGTATTGCCAAATTGCTCGGCAAAGTGGCTGAACCAATTTACATTTCCACCAGTGCTAAGTATGTGTCCCTGCTGCCAACACTCGGTGCTGTCAGATTTTTTATTTAATCTGATCATTAATCACTTTGTAAACTTATCATGACATTTTTATCTATACGATATATGTAAATAAAAGCAACGTAAGACTTTAGATCCTAGGGTAAATTACAACATTTCCAAGCGTTTTTATAGACAGTCCCCTCAGGTTCTATCATCTGCCGAGCTATCTGCTTGTTTTTCCCATCAATGCTAGAAATAAACGAAATGGTAGGGACAAAATCTTTAAGACCATTATGAAAGAAAGCCACAATGCAGTTGGCCTGTGGAAAAAATTTTCACATTCATGGCCAACTGCACTATAGTTTTATTTACCGTAGTTCTGTCTTTTTGTGGTTTTTGTTTAATCTGTTTCATTTTGCTTTTACTTAACAAGGTGAAGGGAGTGAGGCAAATCGGCACATGGATGGAGAGACTTACACTTCCTTCACCCACATACCTGACCGCTTTTGGAAGGAAATAAAGAGATCATAGTCAGGAAAAAGTTCCTTCCATTTTGTTCCACATTAACAAGGACACAAGAAGCGAGTACTCACGAATCTGGTTGGTGGATGCGCTGTAGAAGGCATTGACGGTCGTTGGATTCGTAAACCACCTGTAGACAGAGAAGCAAACATCACCAAGAAATCATTATCCAGGCAGGAGGGCAGCACGAGTGAACACAATGTGGCAAGATTCATCGGCAACCAACCAGCAAACCCTAGGGAGACAGGGCACATGGGGCGACAATCGCCTCAGTGGAGGGTTACTGCTCTGTTCAGTGAACACCCTCATCCTAAACTGAACATGGTTCAGTGAGACTATATCAACATGCCTGCTCATTCACTAGCACTAACTTAACAGAAAAAGTCGGCACCAGTGCTTCTGAAATAGCTTGAATGAGAAATCTAGACTCTAAAGGGCTCTCCTCATAGATGGAAATGCAGCAAGCTGATGTTTGGCAGACCCCATTCAATGGGTCCATGGGACAAGCTAACTTTCTATGCTGAGTCTCTTCTGACCTGTCCATTAAAGGTTTGAGATTTATGACAATCATAAATCTCAAACACAGAAATCCATGTAAAGAGAGATGCATAAAGTATAACCATGCTGCCCACAGGTTCTCCCTGCTCCAGTAGACGGTTTACAGGTGTAAGCACCCAAGAGCTAATGACTCGTGCCGCTTCTTTCACTAAGTAGCTGGATTGTGTCAGAATAGTTGCCCACCTTCCTGGGGTTTGGTTTTAGCTATAAAATTAAAATACTGCATTAAGAGTCAGTTAAGTGTCTATCTCTTGATTTTGGCTCAGTTGGTTAAGTATCTGACTTCTGTTCAAGTCATGATCTCACCGTTGGTGAGTTCAGACCCCACGTTGGTCTCTGTGCTGACAGCTCAGAGCCTGGAGCCTGGTTCAGATTCTGTGTCATCCCTCTCTCTTTCTCTCTCTCAAAAATAATTTTGAAAAAGAGGCTACATTCCACTTAAAATGCATAGACTACTTTGATCAGGGCTTCACAAATTTTTTTCTGTAAAGAGTCAGAATGTAGACATTTAGGCATTTTGTAGGCAAAGAAGCAAAAATCAAAGATGTTATGTAGGTACTTCTTTAGTAAGAGAAAAGCTTCCACAAAATTGTATTGATAAAATTAAAAATATAATAACTGAGTACAATTTTTTGTAAGACAGCCCGTTAATGAAAAGAATGGAATTCTTTAGAGGCAGAATAACATTTTGCTTAATTGGGATTCAGAGTTAGTGCTTCCTATCATTAGATAGACTGCAAACATTTATCTCTAAAAATCACTCTTTGCTCATGGGCCACACAAAAAGAGGCATCAGGCAAGACTTAGCCCACAAGCTGTATTGCGCTGACCCCTGATTTAGATGCCTGTGAGTTTCTGCCCTTTGTGATAAAAAGCAAGCAATCTGTCTTAAGCTAAATTGCTCAAAATAAACTCATATAGATCCCTTTTCAAAACAATCATTTTACTAATTTATATCTAATAGAAGAATTATGGCAAGCTAATAATTTATGTGAGACGAATACGAAACTGGTCGGAAATCCCAAGTGGTGATTCTAGTTGATCCGCCCATACCTTCTCCCTATAAAGAAGTCCACAAATACATCATTCCATTATCATTAGAAGTAGTAAGAGTGGCAGCAACATTCACTGAGTGCTCACAATGCCCTAAGCACTTCCTATTCATAGTTCTTCCCCGTAGCAACTATAGGAATTATCAGCCTATTCACAGATGAGGACAACGAGACTTAACAAGCATTATATGCTTGTAAAGGTCTGCTCTGACTTCAAACCAGTTCTCTTAAGCATCATGGTATACTGGAGACATCGCCAGAAATCAAGAAAGAGAGTGCCTCCTCTAGTCCAAACTGAAACATAAACTCCTTTCCATAAAATGTCTACTCTTTTCCTTCAGATTTAGGATTAGTATTTCAATAAGCCCCAATGCTTAGCAAACAAACTTACTGGCTGGTCCACCTTCTTGAGGAAACCAGCGCCTTTACTGTTCTAATGTCACTACCTGAAGTGGGTAGAATTATGTTCACGTCCTAATCCCTGGATCCTGGGAATAGGTTACGTTACATGCCAAAAAGGACACTGCAAATGCAATTAAGGTTAAGGAACTTAAAAGAGGGAAATTATCCTGGATATCCAGGTGGGCCCAATCAAATCACCAGTCCTTAAAAGCAGAGAACCTTCTGTGGCTGGAGTCCCAGAGATGCAAGGGAGGAAGTCAGATTCCAAGAGTTAAAAGGATTCTACGTGCTATTGCTGGCTCTGAGATGTAGGGACCATGGTGCAAGGACCAGAAAGAAGCCTCTAGAAGGGAACAACGGCTCCCAAATGACAGTCAGCAAGGAAGGAGGGATGTCGGTTCTAAAACTAGCAGGTAGTGAATCTGCCAACATCTCAACAAGCTTGGAACAAAATTCTTCCCAGAGCTTCCAGCTATGAGTCCAGCCAGCTGACACCCTGATTCCAGCCTTATGAAACCTGGGTCTCAGAAACCAGCCAAGCCGTCCTGTACTTCTGACCTACAGCACTGGGAGATAACTAACACGTCTGTGTTGACTTGCTAACGTTGGGGTAATGTGTTTCAGCAGCAACAGAAAATTAACACATTACCAGAGAACCCAGCACTGGTATGTGTGAAGATTGAGCCAAGTCCTAGATGACAATGGACGGAAGCATAACAGCTACAAAAGATGATGTATATTCCTAGAGCTCATCCCTTCTCTCCTCTCCCTCCAGCAAAGAATGAGCTTGCAGAACATGAGGATAAGGGCTACCCAGGAAAAGTGATTCTAACTGCTGATGAACAAAGGAGGACAAAACAAAGAAATCAAACAACCATATGAGGCCTGATGGGGCTTCTGAAGCTTCAGCAAGAGTACTTAAAACCTCTTATTTCAGACCCATGATCCCACCTTTCCTGACTTGCCAGAGCTCGTGCTGTCTCTAAGGTATGTTTGGAGCCTTGGCTGTACCCAGAGCTGATATTAAGTGGCTGCACCAGGAGATCCTACCACTTGTGGGTGCTACTGCTGCTGCTTATTGGTCATTGCCCATGCCCAACCAGCCATTCAATATTCTGCATATCTTCCTGATTATATCCAAGTGTATTATATATTTAGTTTTACTATTCTCTAATATAAGGCTACCTATTCTATCTTTAATATGTGTTCCCAATTTTTTTTGCACTCCCCCCCCCCATTAAGAAGTCTATATAGTTGCTGGAGAGGATGTGGAGAAACGGGCACCCTCCTACACTATTGGTGGGAATGTAAACTGGTACAGCCGCTCTGGAAAACAGTGTGAAGGTCCCTCAACAAGTTAACAATAGAACTCCCCTATGACCCAGCAATAGCACTGCTAGGGATCTACCCAAGGGATACAGAAGTGCTGACGCATAGGAGCACACGTACCCCAATGTTCACAGCGGCACTTCCTACAATAGCCAAATCATGGAAAGAGCCTAAATATCCATCACCTGATGAATGGATCAAGAAGATGTGGTATATATATATGTATATACAATGGAGTATTACATGGCAATGAGAAAAAATGAAATCTGGCCATTTATAGGAAAGTGGATGGACCTCGAGGGTGTCATGCTAAGTGAAATAAGTCAGGCAGAGAAGGACAGATGCTGTATGTTTTCACTCATAAATGGAACAGGAGAAACTTAACAGAGGACCATGGGGGAGGGGAAGGGATAAAATAATAGTTGGGGAGAGGGAGGGAGGGAGGGAGGCAAACCATGAGAGACTCTTGAATACTGAGAACTGAGGGCTGATGGGGGAGGAGGACAGGGGAAGGGGGTGATGGGCATGGAGGAGGGCACTTGTGGGGATGAGCACTGGGTGTTATATGGAAACCAACTTGACAAAAAACTATAAAAGAAAATAAATAAATAAATAAGAAGTGGAGTCTACATTCCTTTCCTCTGGATTATGGGCTAGCCTTGGTGACTTGGTTCTAAAACACAAAATGCAATGGAAATGACAAGACAGGACTGCCTACGCTAGGCACTTCAGGGCAATACAACCTCCCCCTGGTGTGCACACACACTCCCTTCCCCCTCTCTTTCTCAGGAACCTGCTCTTTGGAGCTTCCTGAGCAATCAGCATGCCAGAAAGAAGCCCAGGACACAAAGCCATAGGAAGCATTCCAGCCAACAGCCATCATCAGCCACTAGACATGAGAGAAGCCTCCCCCATGACTCCAGCCCCGGCCACTCTCTGACTGCAATTATAGGAAAGCTCATAAATACCAAGCACCCCGCTGAGCCTGGTGGAGTGGTTTGTTAGACTGCAGGAGATCGTTGAAACACTGACAAGTGGCTGTCCATAGATTAAGCTGTAACCAATGGGTTGACTTTTCTCATAAAAATGTTTTTGTTTGCCCTACACGATGAACTGGAATTCCTTTAAATGAGGTGTACAATGACCAGTTCTCCACAGTCCCCCCACCCCGTATCAGTTACACTTGTCCACATCACCACCTGTTAACTGAGTGGCCCCTAAAAGCACCTATGTTAACAACTTCTCTCCCAACGAGATGTTCAGCTCCTTATGGGCTAAGACTATTGCCCCAGTGGCATGTGCTCATCAGAAGATCATCACATCTATTTAAATAAATTTATTGGTATATATACATCTCCTTGAATAAACAGTGTCATTCAGGTGCTTTAAATTCTTTTTACCATGACTTTAGGGTGTTCCTGCAGACTGTGTTTGGGGAAGGATTTAGTGGACAAGGTTGGAAGAGGTCTCATATAAATTTCAAAAGACAAAAGAAAAAAATCATATGATCCTATCGATAGATGCTGAAAAAGCATTTGACAAAATACAACATCCCTTCTTAATAAAAACTCTCGAGAAAGTTGGGATAGAAGGAACTTACTTAAACATCATAAAAGCCATTTACGAAAAGCCCACAGCCAATGTTATCCTCAATGGGGAAAAACTGAGAGCTTTCCCCCTGAAAT
>PISW01014461.1:0-21018 GCA_004023785.1 Mungos mungo | reverse complement strand
CCCTCTCTCTCTGACCCTCCCCTGCTCACGCTGTCTCTCTCTGTCTCTCAAAAATAAATAAAAAAACAAACAAAACACCCCACAAAGCTCCCTCTCTTTGTGGTGCCTCTTTCTTCAACGGCCATTAAGCTGTACTTCATGCCGCTCTGTGTACCTGGAGAAGAATGAGCATTTATTGCTGGAATAATCTCCCTCCATCCAGATATGGAACTTTGCATCAAAGCCTATGGATTAAAAACTCAGGGGCGGTGCTTGGGGCAAAGATGAGAGTGTGATCAAATAGAATCATTTTATCAAAGGTACGAAGCAAAACGGTTCAAGTGTCACTTGACCAGCCGCCTGTAGAGAGTCGCAGCATCTTCAAAGGAATAAACCCAAACCGCAGATGAAAGCCGTGCCCCGCGCTGATTACAACACCTATAAATGGCTGTCACCCGAGGGTGTGCTCGGGCCCAGCTCCCCACCGTTTGTCACTGTTAGTGCATTTCATTTTGATAAAAACCCACCAGGTCAATTCTGTTGATAACTGCGCTTTACAGGGAGGAGAAGACAGGACTGGAAGGTTCCATGATTCCTCCTGGATCTCAGAGTTAGTAAGATGCAGACACGAAGTTCCAGCCAAGACAGCCCGGCCCCAAGGCCGCCTCAGCTGTGAGGCAGTAAAATGCACCAGAGCCTCCAGAACGGAGGCAAGAGTGTCACCTGGAACATTCCGGGAGCTGGAGTTGCTTGCTTTTGATTTTCCTGCAAAACCCCTGGATGGAAAGGAAAACTGTGAAGGGACGCTGCCATCTGGGCACAGCACCGACGCTGATCACAACACCCGCGTGGCCCTAGGGTCCGCGGAGACAGAGCCCCGGGCAGGGGAGGTTCCCGGCAGCCCCTTCCCTGGCCTGGACCCAGAACCGCGCCAAGTCCGAGCACGCAAGGCCGCCACCCCAGGACGTCCTCAGGGGCCGCGGGCAAGTGCCATTAGGTGTCATTTGTCCCGTTTAAGGTGCTTCTCAGCTTCCTAAGATGAAAACGAATTAAACTTTCTCAGTTTTACAGACATTTGAAGGAGAGTTTTGGAAATCAGGTGCGGGGGATGAAAGCCACTCGGAAGAAATCAAGCCTGTATGTATAGGAGTCTAATGAAGAATCAATTATTCTCATCGGGGAGACGTGGGGCCTGACATGCCTCAGCCGCACGGACTGTTCTGTGATATTTTTACAGACATAGAACCTGAGCCTTGAACTATTCATCTAAGAAGATCAAACCGATTTCTTCTGACTTTTCATGAAGGTGTCACTGAGACGTGATTTATCAGCCTGTCAATTTTGTTATTCCTGGAAGGCGTCTCCAAACATCCTACGAGGGTCTGAATTAACTTCATAGTAATGAGATCGTATCGGAATATGTATCAGACGTCTTAGATAGCGCTGCCCAGTGCTTCTGGTGACGCGCCGGGGGCTGGCGGGATGTTAGCGCGTGTTCGTAAGATCATAATGTCCACACATTCCACAGATCCCACGTTCTCAGCCTCCTCTCCAGGCCCGGAACAATCTTCATCTCAGTGGGATATTGCCTATGACTTTGATTCCAAAACAAGCAGTAAAATTGAAACCTATTTCTCTCCCCCTCCCATTCTTTACTTCGTTTTCTTGTGCCCCAACTGCCGAAATCTTTTTTTTTGTTTGTTTTGAAACACTTTTCCCGAGAGGTCTCATTTACTAGGAAAATTTAACTTCGTTTCAGAGCTGAAGGAAATGTCAACACAAGCGAGATTTTAATGATCACCTGGTTGTATTTAACGGTCACACGACAAAGCGTCTCTTGTTTGGGAAACGCACAATAACGGAAAACATATCGTTTTTAAATTACGCATGTGCTTCTAATGCCGGTACCATGAGGGTAAAAAGCACCCACCGAGACGCTTTTCCTTCTGCGTCACAGCTGCATTTCCAGACGATCACACCCCACTGTGCAGTCCGTGCACGGGGACAGTGTGGCCCACACGCAGGGGCTGGTCCCTCGGGGTGCCCAGGGAGTCATGACCTCTGGGGGTGACGTCCAGAGGAAGGACAGGTCTTGGTCTCCAGTCCATTAGAAACAGGGTCAGGGAAGGTCACGCACCGGCCTCAGCTCACCTTTCCAGCAGGACCCGAAAATCAGTGCAAATCGGGAAGCCAAGCAAAACCATCTCAACGCCTACAAGACAGGGCCGCCGCGAAAATGTCACCGCAGAATGTGATCCTGACTCTTGGCTTCCGGAGCCATCACCCCGGGCACTGCTGCCCAGCCTGTGTGAGCCTCGCCTCCTGCCTGGACCGTGGACATGACAGGCTGAGCTGAGAGGACTCCTCAGACGGCCTTTGCCTCAGCAAAGCATTCGGGATCACGGTAACAACAATAATGTAGCTCCTCTCAGTGTTAGCGATAATGAAGGCAAATCATTACCGTCACATCATTGCCGACGGGTCGTTCCGGGGTCTTGGTCAGCTCAGGCTGCTCTCTCAGAGTACGTGAACTGGAGGCTTTTAGACAACTGACATTCACTTCTTTCTCGAAGTTCGGAGCCCAGGGCACCAGCAAGGGCGGGTCCTGCAGACAGCACTCTGCTGGGGTGCCGCGGTGCCTTCTTCTCCTCAGCTGGTGCAGAGACGGAGGCTGAGCTCCTACCAGGGTGCTCCGCCCTCACGGGCTCCCAAAGGCCCCACCTCCGATGCCGCCACACGGAGGTGGAGGTTCCCCTTCAACGTGTGAATCCGGCGGGGGGGGCCACGAGCATCCAGTCCGCACTGTGTCTGCTCTCCCGCTGGGCCGCCCAGGGCCGCGAGGGGCAGAAATAGTGTCCCAGTGTCAGAGGTGAGAAGTGGGAGCTAGGCGGGTCTGGGCGGGCAAGGGGGGAGCTGTCCGGACCACCCTCTCCCACAGCTGCTGGGCTGCGGGCAGGGACCTCTGGTCATGAGCCCCTCGGGGGCCGCCTCCCAGCAGGGAGCTTCCTCGCCCAAGGTCAGAGGCCTCCCCACGCGGTGCAGTCTGAGACCCTGGATGCAGGCTCGGAAAGGCCCAGCCACTTAGCCCGATGAGGGGGCCCTCTAACGGGCTGCTTTCTCTGAAGCTCCCAAGTGCTTGGCCCGGGCTGCTGACCGTGAGCCCATCACAGCACAACACCCTCTTCCCCTCTCTCCCTTCCTTCCTTCCACCACCCTCGCCCCCTCCTTCTCCCTCACTTCCTCCTCCCCCTCCATCTTCTCTTCTCCCCCTTGTCCTCCCACCTCTACCCCACCCCCTCTGTCTTCCCCCTCCCCCATCCCCTCCCCGATCCTGCGCAAGAAGCGACTCTGAGGACTCACTCTCTAACCATTTCACTGCACACTGAACTCCGTCTCAGGGCCGTTTTCTCCAGAACTTAATCCGTGACTGTGGTCAGGACACTTGACCAGCTCACACGTGGGCTCAGCAAGGCGGCCGAGACCCTGTGTGTTCTGCCCCGCCCCTGAGACCTTACGGGCACCCTCCTCATGGGTCTCTTCCCTTCTCCTCGTCTTCCTCCCTAAAACATCTGGAGAAACATAAGTTCACCTTCATGTCCTCACTGGGGGTATCAGTTCCTCCAGACTCACGCTGCCACGCACGCCTACATGAACTTGCAGAATCCTCTGAAGAAAAGTGTGCACGCAGTATAATCTACATTAGAAGTTCAGTGTTAATTAGCGAGAGCTGCAGATCAGAAAATACTTGTAGGTATATGTTATTTTATAATTTTTGAAAAAATATGTCAAGAAACCAGCAGCTAAGGCAAGGAACTCAAAATAGAATTCCTATTTGTTCTCTTCGGATCTGTCTGTTTGTGACCACAATAACCTTGAAGGCAATTTGTTCCCCACAGATGTCAACATGTACCTTCTGGAAACATCACTGTTCACAATTCATCACTGATCAATTTTTAACAAGGGAAAGAGAACCTTCCTTCTGACCCACGTTGTAACGTTCACAGATTCC
Organism: Mungos mungo; assembly: GCA_004023785.1. NCBI lineage: Eukaryota > Metazoa > Chordata > Mammalia > Carnivora > Herpestidae > Mungos > Mungos mungo. The sequence goes on along the minus strand of PISW01014461.1, from coordinate 17,030 downwards.
AAGTTACCAGACTCAGAATTAACAAGCGTTACAGACCCTCCTTCGTCTGTGTTTTCTCGTGCTTATAGCTTCTTCCTTCCTCCACGTTAAGAATAAGAGTGCACCTTTGGTGGCACGTCTAACCAGCATCTGTCCCCAAGCCCTGGAGATCCATCAGTCCCGGAAAAGCCCAGACCTGGCCCCCGCCGGAGCTGCGTTGGCGGCAGCACGCTTCAAGGTGTTAAGATCAACACCGTCAGATCCAAAGCAACGCCGCCTGCCCGCACTTCATGTTCCAACCCCTCATCCTCACAGTATCAGCCGGATGCTTCAGGGCGAAGCCCGTGTGTCCCCAGCGGCAGAGACATCCCTTTGGAGGTGCTTTATCTAGGAAGGAACCCACATTCTCTGGTAAGGTTTCCAGACCTCCCAGACCTTCCCTCACTGGGCTGCCTCCGTTCTCTTGTTCTGTTCTTGTTTCTTCTGTATATTAATTCTAGTGGGATCAGAGCCCTTGCAATTCATTATAATGGGGTATGTGAATTTTAATGCACAGGGAATCCTTCTGTGTGCCAGTCTGGGCCCGTGGGAAATAAAGAAGTGATCTCTGGCCCAGGGGACTGGCCGCGAGGTGCAGTGAGATTTAGTGGGCGCCTCCCCCGCACGAGACAAGTCCAGGTGTCTTCCCCGCACCTGTCAGTGGCACCCCCCTGATCCTGGGAGGCGTGTGGCACTATTGTGCCCACTCTACAGATCAGGGAGCGGACTGCACACACTCGACAAGTGTGAGACAGTAACGACGTGGACAGGGGACAGTCAAGGAGCGAGTGTGTCGGGACGCTGCTGGTCAGGTGCAGACTGTCACTGCTCTGTCACCCCGAGCTCAGCCGACCCTCCGAGCTCCAGTTACCGTGACACGCGGGGGACCCTTGTTCCTCAGAGCTGCAACGTGAAGCAGATACAGTACACGTAACAGTTTCCTGCAATTCGTTCCTTCTTTCACAAGCATTTATTGAGAAAGTGCTAACCTACTTAGTTGAGCCGATGTGCCCAGGACCGCACGCCCCTCCGTGGGGAGAACTCGGGGCTGAGCCTCTGTGGAGCAGCCACAGACCACACGGAGGACGAGGGCTCCCTCCACGTGTCGTCAGGCCACACACGTCTGGATAAGGGCGTGTGTTTGCTTCCCGCAGCCGCTGCAACAAACGACCCCTGAACTCAGTGGCTTTGAACAACATGGATTCGCCACCTCGCAGTTCAGAAGTCTGGACCGGGTCTGGGGGCGTGGAAAATAACAGAGGTGACAGGCCTGACGTCCTTATTGGGGGGGTGACCCTCCATTTTGGATCAGCTTGCCGGGACGCGGGAGGCCCAGCTGGCTGGGGAGGGGTTCTCTCTGGCTGCACCCGGGACGGCATCTCTGGAAGAAACTAGGATGTGAATCAGCAGAGAAGACGCCGGGCCAGCGCGGAGGCCGTGGGGCGATCCGCTGCGGGCCTGAACAGAAAGGAAGGGTGGAGGGAAGGCGGGTCTGCTCTCCCCTCTGTGACCGGGATGTCAGTCTGCTCCTGGCCTCCGACTCCAGGGCTCATGGTTCTTATGCCTTTGGACTCACCGCGGATGTCTGCCATCGGCTCCTGACTCTCGGGGCCTCACGGCTGTGTCGCTGGCTCTCCTGGGGCCTCTTCTTACACACTCTCAGCCTCCATAATCCAGGAGCCCATTCCTATAACAGAGCCCCTCTTTATAAAGTATGTATTCACTATAGTCTTCATTCATATATATGTACATAGAATGAGGATAGATAGATAGATAGATAGATAGATAGATAGGTAGATAGGTAGATACCCCTATGAGTCCTGTCGGTTCATTTTCTCCAGGGACCCTGACTAGCACATGGAGGTTCTGGAAGGAATCCTGTTCTCTACCTCTTCCGGCTTTGGGAGGCTGCCCCCGTGTCTTGGGTCACGGCTCCCTTCCGTCTCAAAGCCGGTAACAACCTGCCACGTCTCTCTCCCGCTGGGTCACTCTGCCTCTGACACTCACGCTTCCTTTCAAGGACCCACCGGGATAACCCCCATCTCAAGACGTGTAGCTCACTCTCACCTGCAGATTCCCATGTCCACGGAAAGTGACCCGCACACAGGTCATGGAGATTAGGGCGTGGACATCTTTCCAGGGCCAGCGCTCCGCTGCTGTGGGGGACGTTTGCCCGCTGTGGGGGCAATGGCCACCCCGTTTCTGTGTTGGGGTAGAGAACAGCCCGCGCTGGTTTGGCATCAGCACGCAGACATGAAGAGGGGGCGAGATGGAAGGGGGGTCACGTTGGGAAAGAGCCGTGACCTTCCTCGCTGCGTCCCAGGAACGCCGAGGCTCACAGACTGCGTGACTCTGGTGGCCCTGGTCCCTCAGTGGACGGGCCTTGCCTGACATCAGTCGTCCGCGCGTGGCGGGAGCGGACAGGGCGGCGTGCACAGGGAGCCCGCTTCCTCCTGCCTTCATCGCTCACGCACCGCAGGCACGTTATAAGTGCTCCTTGGCTCCTTGGAACTCACTTTCTTTATCAATCCTGATGATAAAGAGCATCGCTAAAGGGTAAGAACGTTCTGGCTGAATTTTTCATGAGGGCAAACATAAAAAATTCAAGCTAATACAATCCAAAGTGAGCGTTCAGGATGCCAGCAAGCCCTGACACCTGCCTCTCAAAACAAACTCCCCGTTTCCCAAGTCCGTCCCCCAAAAGCTGCTTCGGCCCTAATTGGAGCCCAGACGGCTTCCGGCCAGCTGACCCTGGGCCACAGAGCGGGGAGGCGTGCACACCCCTGAGTGGGGCCTGGTGGGTCCAGGTGTTTGTTTATCAGAAGGTCAGTCCAAATAGTTGAAATTTAAATTTTTTATGTTTTTCTCCATAAAAAATTTAAAACCTTTGTACTAGGGGTCACATTAAAGAAATTTCAGATTAACGAGTGATGCTATCCTGTCTGGAGAAGCCGGACGTTTGTCTCTGCAGGATGGCGTGTGAGAGGGGACACGCTGCTCCCTTAGCCCTGCGAGGGACGCTCCCACAGGCTGGACCGCCGGCCCCGCCCCTCCCGAGCTCTGTGACCGGGTGATCTCACTCCCAGAAAACCCCTGTCTTCGTGTGCTCACCCTTCCCCCAACCTGTTGGACTCACAAGACCTCTCTCGGTGGACTCGGTGTTGCTGGGACCCTCCCCGGGAGCTGGTGGCCTTGACGTCACAAGGCCAGGCGGTCTGCTGGTTCCACACGAGGAGACAAACCTGACAGCACACCCAGGGGTTAGCAGGTGGCATTGGAGATGGTTCTCGGAGGCCGGGGAGCAGCACACGGTCCTCCTGGCAGGCACACCCAGCGCAGGCCTTCGGAACAGCAGTCATCACCCCAGGGGCGCGGCCGGAGACGAGCAGGGCAGCCGAAGCCACAGAACGTCAGTGCAGCTCCCCCCTCGCTAACAGACTCACAGATGTTTCCCTGATACATTCACGGAACAGAGAACTTCTGGCCATGATTTTTGGGGTACGCCGGGCCAGGCTCTGGGCATGCAACCGATGAAGGACACCGCCAGGCTGCCAAGGCTCCGCGTCCACCCGGCAGTGATTTGGAGCCCCGTGTTCAGGGTGATGGTGGGTCTGGTGCTGGAGAACCTTCTGGCTCGGTTGTGCAGGCTCTGGGGAGAGGCAGCTTCCTGGAGGAGGTGACGTCAGAGCACAGGTCTGAGGACGAATGGGTGACAGCCAGAGAGAGCTAGCACAGCAGACAGATCAGAGAAGGAAAAACGTGTGCAAAGGCCAAGACGGAAAGCCAGCACGTGTGTTCTGGAACTTCCTGGGTTTGCAGGAAAGAACTCAAGGGAGGCACCCCAATACCAGGGCAGGGGCAAGTGCAGACATATTGAAAACTCTGGTTCTAGTCTCAGAGGAAGGTTTTCATTCACATACATCAAAATAGCCCACTGGAACTGTGCATTTCACTAAATTTTAACACATGTCTACACCTGTGAAGTCCGCCCCCCACAATCAGCACACAAGACATTTCTGTTCCCTCCGGAAACTCCATCTGTTTTCATCGCTTTCCCCACCCAGGCAACCCCTGATCTGCTTCTGTCTCTGCAGGTCAGATTCGTTTTGTTCTGGAACTTCAGCGGTGGAACTCACGAATGCTCTGGGACAGGCGCCTTCCCTCAACGTCATAACTCATGCGCATCGAACCGTGGTGCCCATTCGTTCCCTAACACTGCTGCACGGTGTCCGCGGGGCGGGCCACGGCTTCTTATACGTCTTCTCATTTGTGGGCATATGGGTTTTTCCTATTTGGGGCCACAGCGAATAAGGCCGCAAGGAGCATGTGTGTCTAGTTCTTCGGATGGACACACGTTTTTATTTCCGTTGGGTGAGGACCCAGGAGTGGAATGCCGCCATCATTTGGCAGATGTGTGTTCAACGACACCAGAAACTAGCCTCCGGCTGGGAGGCAGGCACACCGGGCATGAGATGGTATCTCTGTAGTTTTCTGGGCACAGTGTGAGTAAGAGTTGTTGGGGAGAGAACATGGGGGCAGATGGTGCGGTGGGGGGATTACAAGACACCATCAAGGAGAACCGGAGAGGACGTGCCGAAGAGAAGGGTGATGGACGGCGGCGTAGCCCATGAAGAACCAGGAGGAGCGGGTTCCCAGGACTTGGTGACTGACCGGAGTGCAGGCTGGAGGGGCGGAGCAAGCCTGCTTGGGATTGGTTGGCTTTCGGAGGGCTGGCCGTCCACCAATTTGGAGAGAACGGGATGAACACGCTTGGGAAGACAGTACATGCAGCTTTGGACGCGGCGAGCCTGAGGTGTCCACAGGAGCCCGAGAATAACTGAATGCCCACAGGGACTCTGGGCAGGAGCGGGGACACGTGTCCAAGCCGCCGGCGTCCCGCTGGTGGTGGAGCTCCGTGTAGAATAACTGCCTGGAGAGTCCCAGCAGGAACAGGAGGGGGATTGAGCAAATCTGCCACGAATTTTTCTCTCCACGGATGTGATGAGAACATGGCTGGAAGTCGAGAATGACCCTCAGAAGTGAGTTAATTGGAGTACAATTATCAATTAGAGGAGAGAGGCCGCTCGCATGCATCCATGTGTGATGGAATTAATTTAAACACCATACATCCCCGAATGCCGTCCAATTCTCCTCATTACCACCTGCCGGCAGTGCTGGGGGGTTGGTGCTAATGAGCAGCTGCCTGTGAAGAATGCCGCCCACGTCTCGGGAGCGTGGATCACACACCACGCTCGGCCAGGTCAGTTTCTGGTAACTAGTTAGCTTCGTTTAGCTCCGTACCTAGCGCCGTGGCTCAACTCCGAGATGACCGTCCCATCCTGTGTTACCTGTCCAAGTTCCTGGGGGAGGAAGTGGTCTGTCCAGTTGCTGAAAGCTTCCTTCACAAAACAATAGAGTTTCGGGGCACCTGGGGGGCTCCGTCGGTTAAGCAGCCGGCTTCGGCTCAGGTCATGATCTCACAGTTCGTGGGTTCGAGCCTCGCGTCAGGCTCTGTGCTGACAGCTCAGAGCCTGGAGCCTGCTTCGGATTCTGTGTCTCCCTCTCTCTCTGACCCTCCTCTGCTTGCACTCTCTCTCTCTGTCTCTCAAAAATAAATAAAAGACATAAAAAAAACAATAGAGTTTCAAGCTCCCCCAAGCCCTGGAGGGAGGGGGCACCCAGGGCAGGACAATCTCTGTTCAGAGAAGGGGAAACGAGGTTTATTTACCGTAAGATACCTGGGAAAGCACACAGCTGGGATGAAGGGGGCCAGATGCACACACACCTCCAAGCGGGAAGCCTCCCCAAGGCCACGGATGGAAGAAGACAAGAACCTTGTCGTGTGCACTTCAAGGGGCTTCCCCGGGGCCGGGCAGTCACACAGGGAGACGGCATGAGAAAGGGCGTGAGGGCCCCTCCAGGTGGGATGTCTCTGTGAATACATCCTCAGATGATGAAGACAGGAGCACGGAGAACAGGGTGGCGGTTACCTCCGCAGCCACACCTGGCTCACGCGGAAAACAAGGCCCTGTGTTCGCAGACACTGTGGGCCTGTGTTTGGGTCATGCTAAGTTCAGTGGTGTTGAATACGCGGTCCACTTGGAATTGGTCCTCAGCTTTTCCTCCTTCCACAGGGATTTTCTTCACAGAGTTTATCTGCCTACTTCTCTAGTCCCGGCGGGATCATGGGTGTGGAGCCTGGGCAGTCCCACTGGGCCCTGGGTTTGACTCGACAAATTGTTATCACCTTCTTGAAGTTCTTGATGAGTTTTAGACAGGTGGCCCCCCTCTCCATTTTGCAGTGAGCCCCATAAATTATACAGCCTGTCCTTTCCAGCCCCGTATCCAAATGTCTCCCTCGGCCAACCCGGGAGCTGCCAGTGGCTGCCAAGGACACGGCCTGTTATGAGTTGAATCGTGTCCCCTTGAATTCATGATTCTGACCCAGCTCTATGTAGACACTGGACATTTGGGTGAATGGATGCTGGATGGCGAGAGCCAGGTTTCTCTCTTCTGTGGAAGGTCACAGAAAAACAAGGGGAGGGGTCTAGAACAGGGGTGGATTCGGATTGGAGATCCCAGTATAAACTCAGGTTTAGGATAAAATAAATAAAGATGGTCACATACAACAGAAGTGTGGCAGGTATGTGCATGCACAAGGTTAGCACACACACGTACATTTCCTTGTTCTCCCAGATGAGAAGCCCAGAAGCAATCGTACCCAGCAGGCATGAGCACACCTAGGACGGGATCTTGTTTCTGATGCCATTCTCCAATGAAAAGATCGAACGAACGAGTGGAGGAATGAGTGAGAACAGGCAAATCTCTAGGGCAGAAGAAACCCACCTGGGTCTTGAAGACACTGTGTCCCCGAGGAAGTGGGACCAAGCCCCTCCTCCTTCAGCAGACACCGCACATGGTTTCTTCCTTGCACAGAGCACAGGATGTGAGGAAGGAAAAGTATAACTTGACGATGCGGAAACCTAACAGACGTGACCTCAGTCAGTGGTCAAGGTCATCGACAAGTCATGTTGATCATGAACCCTTGATAGATTAGCGCCCAATGTATTGAAATTGGAACTCTACCTGTGAGATCTTCCTTCCAAAATCTGTGACTCCAGTGTCAGCATGAGAAAAACATCAGGCAAATCTCAATCGATGGACATTCTACAGAGAACCTGACCCATACTCCCCAACACTGTCAAAGTCACCAAAAACAAGAGAAGACGGCAACATGCGTATGGCCAGGAAGAGCCTCAGGGGCCAGGACATCTGCTATGGGTTGAATCATGGTTCCACCAGGGCTGAACATAGAAGTCCCGGCGTCCAGTGTGACTGTCTTTGGAGATGAGATCTTTTGGAAATAATTAAGTTTAAATGAGTATGGAAACCAATTTGAAAATAAACTATTAAAAAATAAAATAAAGTAAAAAGAAAGAAAGAAAGGAAGGAAGGAAGGAAGGAAGGAAGGAAGGAAGGAAGGAAGGAAGGAAGAAGAAAGAAAGAAAGAAAGAAAGAAAGAAAGGAAGGAAGGAAGGAAGGAAGGAAGGAAGGAAGGAAGGAAGGAAGAAAGAAAGAAAGAAAGAAAGAAAGAAAGAAAGAAAGAAAGAAAGAAAGAAAGAAAGAAAAAATTTAAATGAGATCCTAAGTGAGGGATTCTGACATCAGAGAACTCACCTTCTCTCCAATGTGTGAGGACATGGCCGGAAGGGAAGAGAAGCGTCACCAGAAACCAGCCATGCTGGACCCCGCCCTCCGACCTCCAGCCACCAGGACGTTCAGACGTAAGTGTCTGTTCCTCTAGCCACCCAGCCAGTGGCGTTTGCTCTAAGGTCTCAGGGTGATAAACAAAACATCTGAAGGTGACGTGTCCACCGGCCGGAATCCTGGGGAGAGGGAACAGAACGTTCAATAAGAACCAAGGAAATCTGAAAAAGTATGGACTTCCTTTAATAATCATCTCTCAGTATTGATTATTGATTGTGGCAAATGGGCCATATTTCATACAGGACGTTCATCATGGGGAGGCTGCTTGAAGCCTATGAGAACTCTTGCATGATCTTCCTAATTTTTTCTGCAACGTTAAAACCGTCCTAAGACGAAAATGTTCATTAAAACAGAGGTTTGTTGCTGAGCTCGGAATGAAACCATAAGAGAATCCGTATTTTGCCCGCGGGTTTCAACAGGGCTAAGCAAACCTGAGACAAGCCCGTTTGGATAAATCCTGCCGGTCTGGCACATCGAGACACTCACTTCTCTAACGAGACAAAGCTGGGGGGATGAAAGCCGTGGTCTCCGGATGTCCCGGAGCGTCTGCAGCGAGACACAAGGGAACCGCCCCGAGGGGAGACTTTGTCCCGGCCGTTCCCCACGGGCCACACGGATCGCTGACGCGGCATTTTTGCTAGAAGTCACTCGGAGCCTTCATCTTCCCCGCGTTGCTTCTTGTCAGAAACCGAGGTTCTGGTGCGCTCACGGCTTCTTGCTTCGTCTCCTGCTCTTGCCTGCGTGACGGCACCCCCAGATTTCTAAGAGGCTTGTTCTCAATGCCTTGAGGGACCTCTTCAAATGTTAGAATCTCAGGCTAGAATTTTCTAAAACACACAATCTACTTCATTTGTATCCTTCCTTTGTACTTTATTCCAGTGCTCCTGCCCCTAAGCCCTCCTAGATTTCAATCATAAGAGTGTGCATTTTATCTAATAGGATGTGGGTGCTTTGCTCATTGGAGACCTAAGGTCAGCAAGAAAACGCGTTGCCCTCAAGGACGTCACGGTCTGGCAGGGCAAACACACGGCACGCAATTAACCATCACGAAGACGGACAGGTGGAAATGCTGGCAATCCACAAAGAGCTGTAGGAATGTGGGAAGTGGAGACATCAGCCTTGAAGAGCGGGAAGCCAGCCTCTGATTGCTGACCTGAGGAATGTCTCCGGCTGGCCTCATGTAGTTCCTCGGGGGCCCTGCTCCCTGCCCCGCACACCCTCCACCCCAGCCGACCAGAGCTCCTGCCTCCATTGGACACAGTGGCTGGTCCAGGGATGAACACATGACCAGGGTCAACCTTGTTTAAGCAGGTCAAGTCTGGTTGGGAGACTGATACAGATCCTGGGAAGGGAAACATCACGACTACTGTCAGAGCCAGGATCCACCTGTCCTTCCACTTCGAAACCAAACCATCTACTGAAGAATGAACCCAGCAAAGAAGGAAGAGGGACCAAGACAGGAGGGACCGATGCCAGATAGCCCTAACTTCCCGGATCCAACCCTGCCTGAAGTAAGCCCTGTTTTCAGCATTCCCAATCAAACTAATCAATAAACTACTTCCTTTGCTTAAGCAACTGCAGTGAAGCTAAAGTCTGGGCCAGCCCTCCTCCTGTATGGAAAGGGTTTCTGGCTGGCCAGCGTTGTCCTTCTCCATTTTACCATATTAAGTTTCTGAATAATTATATATGAATTAATCTAAGGAAACATTCAAGTTATTGTCACCAAAAAATCTGAAAACTTCTAAAGCTACTGAATACAATATAACCTCCTTAGCCTGGTAAGGGTTCTAGGAACTCATTACACCTGCTTTCACGTGTTTTTGATCCCAAGGAAAAGGAAGTGCCTTCACTGACATAAACAAGGCCCATTCTTGCTTACCCCAGGGCCTTGGCCCTGCTGCTTCTGCAGCCAAATATGCCCATGACTGGCGCCCTTTCGAGTCAGCATTTTTGCATCCTTTAGATAAATCCCCAGCAGTGCTGTTGCTGGGCCGTAGGGGAGTTTTGCTTTTAATTTTTTTTAATTTTTTTTACATTTATTTATTTTTGAGAGATAGAGAGTGAACAGGGGAGGGGCAGAGAGAGAAAGAGACACAGAATCTAAAGCAGGCTCCAGGCTCTGAACTAGCAGTTAGCACAGAGCCCGACGCGAGGCTTGAACCCACAAACTGTGAGATCATGACCTGAGCCGAAGTAGGATGCCTAACCGAATGAGCCACCCAGGTGCCCCTGTTTTTAGTTTTGTGAGGAGCCTCCACACTCTTTTCCAGAGCGGCTGCACCAGTCTGCATTCCCCCCAACAGTGCAGGAGGGCTCCTCTCTCTTCGCATCCTCCCCAACATCTGTTGTGCCTGAGTCGTTAATTTTAGCGGTTCTGACCTGCATGGGGTCCGATCTCTGTGCGGTTTTGATTTGTGTTTCCCTGACGATGAGTGACGTTGAACATCTCTACATGTGCCAGTTGACTATTTGGATGTCCTCTTTTGAAAAGTGTCTACTCATGTCTTTTGCCCATTTCTTCATTGGAATATTTGCTTTTGGGATATTGAGTTTAATAAGTTCTTTATAGATTTTGGATACTAGCCCTTTATCTGATATGTCATTTGCGAATATCTTCTCCCATTCCATAGCTTGCCTTTTAGTTTTGTTGTTTCCTTTGCCATGCAGAAGCTTTTTATCTTGACGAGGTCCCCGTAGTTCAAGTTCTGGAGACATGGCAGGTAAGAAGTTGCTGCGGCCGAGGTCAGAAAGGCTATTGGCCGTTTTCTCCTGTAGGATTTTGATGGTTTCCTGTCTTACGTTTAGGTCTCTCATCCATTTTGAATCTATTTTTGTGGATGCGTAGGAAAGTGGTCCAGGTTCATTTTTTGCATGTCGCTGTCCAGTTTTCCCTGCATCATTTGATGAAGAGACTGTCTTTGTTCTATTGGATAGTCCTTCCTGCTTTGTCAAAGATTAGTTGGTCATATATTGGTTGGTCCATTTCTGGGTTCTCTATTCTGTTCCACTGATCTGTGTGTCTGTTTTTGTGCCAGAACCATACTGTCTGGATGATTACAGCTCTGCAATAAAGGTTCAAGTCCAGGATTGTGATGCCTCCAACTTTGGTTTTCTTTTCCAACATTACCTTGGATATTTGGGGTCTTTTATGGTTTCAAACAAATTTTAGGATTATTTCTTCTAGCTCTGTGAAGAATGCTGGAAGGGGAAGGTGGGTGGGGGTGAGTTAAATGGGCATTGGACATTAAGGAGGGCACTTTTCAAGATGAGCACAGGGTGTCCTATGTAAGAGAGGAATCACTGGGTTCTACTCCTGAAGTCAAGTCTACACTGTATATTAACTAACGTGATATTAAAAACAATGCCTGTGCTATCTGCTCCTGGGCCTCACACCTCCCCGGCTCCCAGGTGAAGCACGCCCCACATTCCATAGCGTTTCTCTCCACGTCCAGCTCTGTTGCCCCTTGTTCATGTCCGTCCACTGAACAGTAAATTGTTTGAGAACAGGTCTTCAATGCAATCTTGAATCATTTGTCCTCAGAAAACCTGGAATACTGCTTTCTGTGCCATGAAAGCTTGATAAATGCTTGCTGGGCAGAGGGATCGAGAGATGAATGATTGTTTTTGGTGCAGATCAATGGTATTAATTGGTCCAATAAGGTTGAAGATGGAAACAGCTCACAGTCTCTTCTCTCTTCCTCTGTCTGCCATCATGCATCCGAATAACTATAAGGACCACAGGGATGTTCTCCACTTACTTTTTGCCTTTCTTGAGAACTGAAGTTGTTACATTTTCAGGAGCAAATTTCAGCTCAGGCTGCCGGGGGAAAGGCAGCATAATCCATCCAGCAGGGTTGCTGATCCTGTACCGTATGCCAAAACCAGACATCTACGTGATGCTTGGTGATTATTATGTGTTTTGGGCCCGAACGCGGCTCGGCGATGTTGGAGCTTGGCGTGGGCAGGGAGGCACGGCTGGCGATTGTAAGCCCGGGGCAAGATCTGGGCCTTCGCCGTCAGGGTTCCCTGGGTCTCACTGGTTACTTTCGAGACCAGACACTCCTGCTCAGGGTCCGTATGCTTACTTTCGTCAGGATTTGCTCACTGTCAGGCTTCTGGCCACGTCTCTGGTCCTCAGTTTTCTCATCTGTGGAATGTAGATGGGGTAGCAGCGGGAACCACACAGAGAGTTCTTGAAGATTGAATGAGTTAATTTTTTTATGTTTATTTATTTTTTAAGAGAGACAGACAAAGAGAGAGAAAGCTGGGGAAGGACAGAGAGATAGAGAGAGAGAGAGGGAGAGAGAGAATCCCAAGCAGGCTCTGCGCTGTCAGTGCAGAGCCCAATGTGGGGCTCAAACTCACGAAACAGGAAATCATGACCTGAGCCAAAACCAGGAGTTGTATGTTTGACCCACTGAGCTACTCAGGTTGAACAAGTTAATTATTTTCTTTAAATTTATTTTAGGTTTTTATGACCTATTTTAGAAAGAGAGAGAGTGGGGGAGAGAGAGAAGGACAGAGGATCTGGAGTAGGCTGCACGCTGTCAGCAGAGCCCGACGCGGGGCTCGAACCCATGAACTGAGAGATCGTGACCTGAGCGGAAGTTGGAAGCTCAATCAACTAAGCCACCCAGATGCCCCTTGAGCAAGTTAACTCTTATGAAGACTTAGAGTGGCAGCAAACATCTGTCAGGGCACAAAATGCTTGACTAAGATGATGCCAGCGTCACCCAGGCATGAGTGAAGGCACGGGACGCCGATCCTGGCCGGCACGCAGTGACCATTTGCTGGGGAGAGGACTTCGGCTGGTGGAGGAGGTGCCTTTGCAGAGCACATGGAACGGGTGTGGCCATGCTGGTGGTGGCACTGAGGGAGGGGCCAGAAGGCAGGGAACACGCCATTCCTGGGTCGCACATCTGCCTGTCTGGAGCACGATCTGGCCACAGCTTCCTGACATCCCGCAGCCTTCCGAGACCCTGAACCAACACCAGGTGGGACAGGCGGCTGGTGAAAGAGCCACCGGGGAACCTCCCGGTCTCCAGGCCCCTTCCAGCCCTCTGTGGGCTGGCCCCACCTCACGCCTCCTCTCAGGAAATAGCCAGCGAACCTGCCTTTGGAGATGCCCCCAACTCTTGTGCTGGGATCTTGGTGGTTGCTGACTCGAAGCCCCCCAAAGCCCTTGGAGAACAGAACTGGTCGCAGGCCTCATGAGGACTCTGAGGACTCGGCTTGTCTCCTGAATCCCGGGGGCCTGCACGCGGCAGAGTGGGGCCTCCAGACGGGCAGGACCAGCTCTGGGAGGGCCCTCCTCACCCCTGTTTCTCTCTGCACAGAAGCTTCTTTCTCGTCTCGCACATGGTTCTGCCTACTATGCCACCACTTCCTTCGGGCACAAAGACCTCACCTTACCTCCCACCCACAATTCCAGATTCCTGAAGGGCAGGGATGTGACTCCCCGGGCCCAGTTTGGGTATCTCCCGTGATCCAACCCTCTGCAGCATCCGAGGCTCCGTCCTGTGGACCAGGAAGGAAGAGGGGTCGCCTTGCCCACAGCAACGCCCCCAGATTGGGTTTTCCCAGCAGTGGAGGGCACAGGACAGACAACCAGAGATGCCGGGAGACTTCTGAGCTCTGCTCGACCCCGAGCTCAGCTCCAGCTGTGTACCTGCCTCTTCTGGGTCGCACCGTGGAGTCACTGGTCAGAGACACGTCGTCCCACCCCCGTCAGGACAAACCGCTGAAGAGAAAAGATTCCTGGGGACAGGAGTGTCTTCCTCGGGCCAGTCTATGTGACTCATGCAGGGGCAGTAGGAGCAGAGAGGTAAAACTCCAAGCTCTGCTGGCCCCCTCCCCCCTCCGCCAAGGCTGATTGGAGCAGACAGCGCTGTCTGATGGCATTTATTGCTTTGCACGCGTGGACCTAAAATTTTGTTTTGTTCTTGAAAATCCGGACCCCACTGTCACATTGCAAAACGCTCCCCCTGAAATCTCGAACGTCAACAGGATTCATAAAAAATGGCATCGTCTCCCCGCTTTGGCATTTTTGTCTCCGTCTGAGGGCGGTGTAGATCTTAAGATTTGGAAGGAGGCGTTCTTGGATTTGGCCACAGTCTGCTTTCAGGACCGTGAGAGATGGCAGGTCGGGGTCAGGCCTGAAGCCTCAGATTCCCTAACGTTAGCTGGCTGGCCCTACACGTGTACCACTGGTGGTTCTCCAACACTGGGAACTGTGTGTGGTATCACGGGAGGCGGTGCCAATGTAACTAAAGGAATATGGACAATGGGAATTCGCAGCTCTGTATGACTCGTGTGCCTCCGGGATGAGGCGTCATGTGTTTTGGAAGATGGGCACCATGCCTGTTCTCTCTACTCAGGACCGCCTGGGTTCCATCCCTGGCTGGCTGAGCGGCCTGCACCCCTCACCCCATCGGCGCGGAGCTGAGTCAAAGCCCTGTCGGGAGGGGAGCCCGGACCGACAGCGGCTGGCCAGGGTGGTTTCTTCTGTCGTTTTCTGGGGGTAAAACAAATTACTTTGCCATAGAAACGTCATTTTCTCTATATTTTTCAAGAAGTTTCTCAGCAGATTTGGAAACTGTGCAAAGATCGGATCAGACACAGTAGCACAATTTAAACCAAGTTAAATAGAGTCTGATTTATAATCCTGATCCCGTAGACGGGAGCCTGTACTAATAAACCATCTCTGGGGGGAACCTACGTTAACATTCCAAAACTTATCCCAGGTCGAATCGCCCACCATATATCATTGGACATCAACATTCCCCACAGCTCTTGGGACTGCAACTTTGCAGAAAGTCGGATAATATCAGGTCTGCAGGCTCATTTCTCAGTGGGCGGAGCTGCAGACACCACGAGACGTCTCTGGGCTGAAAACGCAGTGAGACGTGCCGCTGACCTCTGTGTGGGTGTCGGCTCAAGAAGTGGCAGGGGTCATCTCCCTGTCCCCACACAGCCACCGGCAACAGCGGCGGTGCAGCACGGCCATCGGGTACGAAGCCCGCGACAGGCTTGGGAGCGCGGCTCCAAGGAGCCTTTCATGAGCTCGCTGTGGTGGTGACCTTGTAGGCAGCAATTTCTGTAATTGTTCGATACAATCAACCCCAGGTGTTTAATCCAGTTTTTAATAGCTCAGTCAGACAGGACGTAAAGAACAAACTTCAACTCCATACAGCCATACAGTGGGTTTCAAAACGCTTCGTCACGGATTCGCCACCAGGCCACCTGGAGTCATTTCCCAAGCTTACCTGCGGTGGCCGGAGGGGCAGAGAGAACACGTCACGGCCAGGCGAGAACACGTTTCAAAAGAAGGAAGCATTTGCATTTCCTGTTTAAATAATGCCTCTTCTTCAGCGTCTTCATTAAAGAGATGATTATTTTCATCCAAATGGTCTCGTAGGCAACAGCGCAGGCAGAATGGACCTGAGGCCTTGAACGTCACACTTGACCTTCGCAAGCTTCCGTCTTCTCATCGCTCATGTAGAGATCATCACAATGAAAACTTCCAGGAAGGAAAGCTGCCGAGAGCCGTCCCTGACTGGCATAGAGGCCTCCTCCCGGCCCTGCCTCCTGGCAACGCGGGCCTGATCCCAACGTAAAAGTCAGTCATCACATCTGAAGTACATTTCTAAGGAGATAATCTCAGGGGGCGCCTGGGGGGCTCAGTCAGTTGAACATCCGACTTCGGCTCAGGTCATGATCTCACGGTTTGTGGGTTTGAGCCCCTCGTGGGGCTCTGTGCTGGCAGCTCAGAGCCTGGAGCTGCTTCAGATCCTGGGTCTCCCTCTCTCTCTGCCCTGCCCCGTGCTCATGCTCTGTCTCTCTCTCAAAAATAAACATTAAAAAGAAAAAAGATAATCTCAGGACATTGTCCCAAACATTTCACATTGTGGTTCTTTTGTCTTTGTGGTTTCCTTTTTACTAGAAATGCACCTTCAAGAAACACAGATGTTGAATTTTTCAGATTAGTTTATAAATCTGAATTTTATGGGAAAAATATATTTATTATGTTTGGAATGAATTGAAATTTTTACAACAACTTTCCTTGATTCTTTTTATTTTCTCATTGAAGTATAATTGCAGTTTTCTGTTAGTTTCAGGTGTACAATATAATAATATAAGAGCCCAACTCACATATGTGTTTTTTGAATAAGCTTTTTATTTTAGAAGCGTTTAGGGTTACGGACACCCACAGAGTTCCGTGTACCACACACACAGTTTCCTGTCGTAAACGTCTTGGGTTAGTACGGCTCATGGGTCCCCCCACCGGGGTCTGCGCGTCATTATTCCCTAAAGCCCAGGCTTAACTCAGGTTTCCTTACTGTTTACCTAATGTCTTACTTTTTCTTCTTCCACAGCCAGGTCTGGGACACCATGTACTGCATGTCCTTATCATGTTTTCTTAGGTGCTTCTTGGCTATGAGTTTCCCTTGTTCTTCATGATCCTAAAGGTTTGGAGGATCACCAGTTGGAGATTTTGTGCACCATCTGTCAGATGGGGTCTGTCGGATGTTTTTGTCAGGGTTAGGCTAAGGGTGTTGAGATTTTTAAAATTATTATTTAAATTCAAGTTAGTTAACATACAGGGTAGTATTGGTTTCAAGAGTAGAACCCTGTGATTCATCTCTCACCGGTGACACCCAGGGCCCATCCCTACAAGTGTCCTCCTTAATGCCATCACCCAGTTAGCCCCTCCCCCACCCACCTCCAGGGACCCTCAGTGTGTTCTCTGCATTTAAGAGTCTCTTTGACCATCACCGTGGTCATGGAGATGGGCCCTTGTGAGGAAGAGCACTGGGTGCTATACGGAAACCAACTCGGTAATAAACTATTCATTTAAAAAAAAAGAGGGTCTTATGGTTTGCCTCCCTCTCCATTTATATCTTACTTTTCCTTCCCTTCCCCTATGTTCATCTGTTTTGTTTCTTAAATTCCATATATGAGTGAGGTCATATGATATTTGTCTTTCTCTGACTTATTTCACTTAGCATGACACCCTCCAGTCCTCCAGTCCCATCCACGTCATTGCAAAAAGCAAGACTTCGGTCTTTTCATGGCTGAGTAATCTTCCATTGTGAGTGTGTGTGTGAGTGTGTGTGTGTTTGTGTGTGTGTGACAATTCTTCATCCATTCATCAGTTGGTGGGTATTTGGGCTCTTTCCAATATTTGGTTATTGTCAATAGTGTTACTATAATCATTGGGGTGCATGTGTCCCTTCAAATCAGCA
>PISW01014460.1:0-21006 GCA_004023785.1 Mungos mungo | reverse complement strand
GAGGTCTCACTTGGCTGCAGGGCCAAGCCGACGGCCAGCAGGGTGAGGACGACAGCCTTCATGGTCACCGGAGGGCAGCGGGGCTGTGGACGTCTGGGCAGCGGGGGTGTGGACGTCCGGGTGGCTTTATATCGCTCCGGCTGGCAAGGGGGAGGCTCCACGGCCCACTGTCAACAGGGACGGGCTCCCTGGGGCCGGCAGGCACCGCAGGGCAGGCAGATGCCGATCTCCACCTGCCCAGCCAGGCTGCGCCTGGCCACTCCTTTTGCCCTCCCGTCTGCTTCCGGAAGATAGAGCCTGCCCAGGGCAGGGGCCGCCCTCCCCACCCCTGGTGGTTTCTGATCCGCCCCAGGGCGAGGTGCCAGGCAAAGCCTCTGCCCACCTCACAGCCAGCAGGGAGGCCAGAGAGGGGTGGCCACCTTCTCCAGGCTTGAGGGCGACCTCCCTGGGCCCTGCTGTGCTCCGAGGGCTCCTGGTCCCATAGAAGCCACAGACCTTGGATGGCTGCAAACAAGGGGTGCCTCAGGAGGGCGCTGCTCTGGGAAGTGCCCTGGAGGCTTGGCGGTGGGGGGCTGGCACAGCCAAAGTGCACAGGCGTGCGGCACCGAATGTGCAGGCCAGGGGACAGACTGACCCCTCGTGACCTTACTTAGTCCCCACACGACATGAAACTTTAGCTGCAAGGGAGTCGGGGAAATGCAGTGATAGCATTCTCTGCAGGAGGAAGGGGTGGGGGGGTTGGCACCGGCACGACATCGCCTGCACCCCTGACCCACTCGCCCCTCGACTCTGTCCTGGGATCCCAATAGGATTCCAAAGGGGCTTTCGCCGGCTGGAGACCTGAGGGAGGGAGGCTCAGAGGCTGGGCCATCTCGCCGGCTGTCCCCTGAGAGCGGTGCTCTGTGTGGCAAGTGGCTGTGTCCACAGGGGCCAGCCTGCTCCCTTCCCACTGCCCTGGCCAACCTGTGCTGACTGTTCCTTCCCCCCACACGGCCCAGGGGCCCAGTGGCTTCCTGCTGCCGGTGCCCTGTGGCCCATTCTCGGTCCCCATTGTCCCTCCAAACTCACCCCTCCCTTTGTAAACAGTCTCCCCGTGACCGCTGGGAATGTCAGGCCTAGTGCTGGTGGTAAAAGCCATGCCCACAGCCTGCTGCCCCCAGGGAATCTAGGGGGGGTGAGAGGCCCCCCCAGGGGTGGGGAGAGGACCTTTCACTTCCTGATGCCTTCCTGGCCCTATGGGTGACATCTCTGACCTCACTGTACCATCTGACTTTCCCACTGGGCTCCTCCCTGGAAGGAAGGCGGGGGCAGAGCAGGGGCTGCGTGGAGGTGTGGGCGGCGCCCACCCGGAAACGCGATGCCTCCCGGCCCTCCTGGGCAGTGGCGGGAGCAGAGCGACCCTTCCCTGTGGGGGACAGTTTCACCCTCTCACCCTGAGTCCTGGATCGAGATGACACAGTGACGTGGGCTGGGCTGAGACCCAGGTCTCCGCGGCACTCGCTGTGCCTCTGGGGTCCTTCCCGCCCAGGCCCCTGGCCCCTGGAGGGTCTCTCCTGAGGCCCTGGGCTCGCACGAGGTGAGCATGGCTCCCCCCCTCCAGCGGCCTTCTTTGTCTGCTCAGAGCTTTCCCTGGACAGCCCCGCTCCAGCCCTCAGTCCCAGCGGCTCAGGTGCGGCGCAAGGTGAAATGTGACTTCACTGCGCCTGGCGCTCTGCCTGCTGCCCGCCCCCAGCGGCCCGCGCCTGGGGCGCCCTGGACTGGAGCCCTTCTTATCTGTTTTTTACTCAAGGTGCTCAGCACCCAGCACCAGCCTGGGACACTCACTCCCCAAATATTGACAGGTGCACGAATGTTTGTCCATCTGATTTGATAGGAGGCCATTACTCTCTGGCCCTGGTCTTAAGCAGGGTGCTCTGCGCCCCGGGGCACATTTGGCCTAATGCCTGAAGACACTGTTGGTTGTCCCGACGGGGAGGGGGGTTGGGGGGTGGGGGGGGTTGTCCTGCACTGGACACCCCCGCCGCAGAGACACCTCCAGCCTGAGGTCCGCAGAACGTGGGGGCAGGCGGCCTGCCCAGGGCCGAGGCACCAGGCTGCGGTCCTGCGTATGGACGGCAGAGAGTTAGACCAAACAGGATGGCCTTGAGCTCTGCTGGGCTTGGGACTTTCCTGGGACCCGTTCCCACTTCCTTCCTTGAGACTGCTCCCAGAGGGAAGGTCTCTCCCATGACTGGTCGCTGCATTCTGGAAGCACGTGACTTGTCTGGTTTCCCAGGTGTGCAGCCGGCAGGAGCGTAGTCCGGCCCAGACCTGATGTCAGAGCCGGTGGTGGAACCAGTTAAGACTTCAGGCTGTCGGGAAGGAATGAGTGCACCTTGCATGTGAGAAGGATGTGGGCTTTGGGGTACCGTAGACAAAATGCTATGGTCTGAATTCCTGCATTGAAGCCCTGACCCCAAGGTGATGATATTTGGGGGTGGGGCCTTTGGGAGGTGATTAGGTTCGGACGAGGTCATGGGGGGCCCTGATGGGGTAATGGGGTAAGTGCCCTGATAAGATCAGACACCAGAGCTCCCCTTCCCCCCACCCCGTGAGCACGCGGCGAGACCGCGTCCATCTGCACGCCAGGAAGGAGGGCTCCCCAGAAGCCCCCCCGTGCCGACACCCCGATCTGGGTCCAGCCTCCAGAGCCGAGAGAAACAAATGTGTGAGGTTTACAGCGCCCGGCCTGTGGCAGGGTTTACCGCAGCTGCCCAGTACGGAAGCCCATGGCCACGGTCCCTAGAGACGGTCCCCAGCTCCACCCCTGACCCTGTCACCCCAAACTAAGCCCCTTAGGGTCACAGCCTGGATCCTGACCCTGCTCACCCAGTCAGCCCTGATCCTGACCGCACCCTGAGCTGGACCCTGGTCACTGACGGCGCCCCGTCCCGTCATCCGTGCTTGGGACTCATGCCGAATACAGCCCCTCGCAGAGCCTGAGCCTGGAAGGGCAGTCACAGGGGTGCGGGTGGGGCCGGGGCGCGGACGGGGCCGGGGTGCGGACGAGGTCGGGGTGTGGCTTCGACAGGACTCACCCTTAGCCCCTTGTGTCACCTCCCAGGGCTCCAGACTTTCCTGTTCTCTCCTGGCTCTCCACCCACCTGCCCAACCAGTTGGGTGCCTGGAGACCTCGCCTGCTCACACCACCCTTCTGGCTGGATGGAAGGGCGGGGCTGGTGGGAACAGAGCAGGGCAGGCCCTGAGGGGAGGCAGGACTGCTGACCCTCCCCCCCCAGGGGTCCTGGCCGACAGACCGTGATCTTCTATGGCTGCCACCCTATCCCACACTTGAATAGACACCTATTTTTTTTATATAATTTTTTTTAACATTTATATATTTTTGAAAGTCAGAGAGAGACAGTGTGATCAGGAGAGGGGCAGAGAGAGAGGGAGACACCGAATCCGAAGCAGGCTCCAGGCTCTAAGCTGTCAGCACAGAGCCCGACATGGGGCTCAAACCCACAAACGATGAGATCATGACCTGAGCCGAAGCCGGACACCTAATTAACTGAGCCCCCCAGGCGCCTCTGGACACCTCTTTTTTTTTTTAATTTTTAAAAATGTTTTTATTTATTTTTGAGAGAAAGAGAGAGAGACAGTGTGAGCAGGGGAGGGTAACAGACAGAGGGAGACACAGAATCCGAAGGAGGCTCCAGGCTCTGAGCTAGCTGTCAGCACATAGCCTGACACGGGGCTCGAACCCACAGAACAGTGAGATCATGACCTGAGCTGAAGCCGGACGCTTAACCGACTGAGCCACTCAGGCGCTCCTGGACACCTCTTTTTGGATGAATCTTGTATTTTATGCAGAATTAATTAGAAAAGTAAAGATGGCGGTGCCTGGGTGGCTCAGTCGGTTGAGCGTCCGGCTTCGGCTCAGGTTATGATCTCACAGTTAGTGATGTGGCATGGATTGGGAGGGCAGAGCCAGGCAGAGTCCCTGGCCAATCTGGGTGTGGGGTGTAAGGGACAGAGCGAGTCCAGCGGGACTGAAGTTTTGGCCCGAGCGAATGGAAAGAGGACCCTGCCGTTCGCTGAGATGGGGAGTGTGTGGGTGCAGCAAGGCTGGCCAGCGTCACAGGCTCAGGCCTAGAAACGTTGGGCATGAAGTCTCACAAAGGTCCTCATGGGGAGGCTGGGAAGAACGCAGGCACCTAGAATTCTCAAGAGGGGTCCTGGCTGGACACCAGGATGTGGGGGGAGCTGCCTGCCCTTATTGGTGTTGCCATGGGAGGTCACCCAAGGAGTGGGTGTGGGGAGAAGGGGAGAGCCTTTTCTGGTCAGTAATCCTCCGTGGGGGGCAAGGAAGGAGGGTCTGGGGCCACAGCACGCTGGGAGCCCAGGGGAGAAACAACGGACGCCAGAGGAAGCCATGGAGGTCTGTCAAGGCCCCTGTGGCTGCTCTAACAAACGACCCTACACCCGGAGGCTTAAAACAGAACACAAAGGTGTCAGCAGCGCTGGATCCTCCCAGAGGCTCCAGGAAGGAATACGGATCCTCTGTCGAGAAAGCACACACTCGGATCTATGTTGTCACATTCCCTTCCCCCACGCTGCGTCCTGCAGCACGCTGTCTTCGGAACTCTGTCCCTCCTTCCTCCCTCTTACAGGGACCTTGCGATCACACTGCCCTCCTGCCCCCCCACCCCCGTCCCCATCTCAAGAATCTTAACTTAATCACACAGTAAAGCCCCTGTTGCCACCTGAGGTCAGGTACTCATAGGTTCCGGGGAATGAGGGTCTGGGCAAGGGAGGGGTTGCTTTATTCAGCCGCCACAGCTGCACTCTGGTCTCCAAAGGCTCACATTTGTCCCGCATGGAAAAGACATTCACCGCATCCCAAGGTTCCCCAAAGTCTCAACTCCTGACTGCATCAGGTCAAGTGTGACTCTCATCAGCTCTAAAGTCTCAAACGTCAACATCCAAACCCTGCTAATTAGGTGTGGGTAAGGCGCCAGCCAAACAGGAGGCTGAGTGGGAAGAAAACCGCGCTGGTCATTGGATTTCACCGAGGGAAGGTGACTGCGTCGCAGTCCTGCCAACCCTGCCCGGGCCTGCAAGGCCCCCACGTCCTCGGCACAGGGCTCCACTCACGCAAAACTCCAGCCTCCAAGGGCCCTGCGCCCGTCCCGCAGGTGCACGGATGCACAGGTGCACAGGGAGGGCCGCCCACGTCCCACCCACCGGCCCCGCGCCCCGCCCACGGGCCCCGCGCCCCGCCCACGGGCCCCGCAGCGCCAGGGCGCCCGCAAGGCCACCGAGAGGCCGAGTCAGTCCTCCGGGCCGCCTAGAGCGTCCCGGAAGTGGCTGGGGAAGGCGGCCCGGCCCGGCCCGACCCCGCGGAGAGAGGCGGCACTTCCGGCGGTGGCCGCGGCGCCTGGGTCCGCAGGTGAGCGGGGCCGGGGCCGTGGCTGGGGGGCGGCGGACGGGGGTGCGGGCGCCGCGCAGTCTGTGCTCCCGGCCGGGGGCCCCTCCCGTCCCAGCCCCGCCGCGGGGCCGCCCCTTGCAGACTCCCGGGGGCCCCGCCTGAGGACAGCGTCGGTCACGGGCGCCCCGCCCCCCGCCCGCCGGAGCAGACTTGCACTTTTTCTGTTTTGCCTTTTTTGGTTGTTCTCATGCCCCGAACGGAGCTTCCACCCCCAGGCGTCGTCCCCGGGAGAGGGACACTCTCAAAGCAAGCCTGCCCTCGTACCCGACTGGCCCCTCGGCTCTCGGTTCCCGCGGGCGCCCCGGGCCGGGGTGTGACCGCCGGCGCCGCGCAGACCCCGGCGCCCCGCCACCGCGCCCCGCGTTCCTGCCCCCGGGCCCCACCGGGTCCGCCTCGGTCTCCGGAAAACCTGTGGTTTCCGTGTTTCCCCTCAGCCCCCTCCCTGCATGCTGCGGTGCTCCCTTTTTCTCCTCAGTCTCTGGGGCTCTTTTCTAAGGACAGGTCCTGTCCCTCCGGCCTCGTCTCTGGCCCCTGATGCCCTCTCCCCAGCTTTTTCCCTGCCCCTTGGGCACCGGAGGAGAAGGTGTTTACTTCCGCGTTCGTGCGGCCTCAGTATCGGTGCTTACCTGGAATTCACAAGGCCACACCCCCCTTCATTCTCTTGACACACCAGGTTACCCTTTGGTTTAGGAAGTTGTTTCAAAATACCGGAACATCCGCGTTTCAATTGTCAAGGAAGTTTTGCCTCGCAGACTGGACCACAGTGTTTTCAACCTGCACACACCTGCATGTCCAGAGCGGGAACCGTCCCCAAGGTCCCATTTCAGGGGCTGCGCCTCCTCCTTTTCCACTGTCGCAGCTCTTCCTCCTCCTTCCTCCTGTGCTTAGAGTTAGTCCCTGTCAGGCCAGGCCTCATCTGCCTGGGCTGCTGTCATGTGGAACCCTCTTAAGGGGGGCCTGTGGCCTTTACTTCCCTCCATCTAGGGCCAAGCAATCTGCCATCAGCTGTCATTCCCAGTAACTAGGGTGAAAATGGGATCCGTAAAGGGCAGACCAGGAGGCTGACCCCGAGGGGGAGAGGGACACACCCAGAGCTGGCCTAGAGTGTGATCCCAGGGCTGTATTTTTATGCTCCGCATGTGACTAGTCCTTGGCCTCACCGTCTGCATATCTGGGAAGACATGGCCACATAAGGGTTTGGGTGGGAGGTGGGGTGGGAGTTGCCAGAAGCCCACGGTGAGTACCGCGTGCCGTTCATCGCGGGACGTGACAGCGAGCAGGCTGCTGCCGCCGTCCTGATGAGAGGGTGCTGAACCCGGGGGCCAAGTCATGAAGGAATTGGGGGCCCCTCCCGGCAGACCCTGCACTGCGTCGGCCAGCGGCAGGGCTGTCCGGGCAACAGCTCCTTACTCCTCACAGGCTGGAGGGTGTCACTGTCTCAGCAGGTGAAGTGCGGCCAATCTCGAAGGGTCCAGCAAGGATGCCTTTCCTCCACCCTGCAGGTCCGCTCCGCGGCACAGGGAACGCTGGGGTGTTTGGGCAGATGTTGGGAAAGGATGGAGTTGTCTGGCCTGAAGGAGCTGTGGTGGCCGAGGGGTCACACGGCAGAGCCGGGAAGAGGCAGCGCACTGGCGGGGCGGCCTCCCGGGTGCCACACCCCTGGGGCCGGCTCGCGTGTTGGTCACCCCAGCCCGCTGTGGTTTCCGCTGCGGCTTCCCGGCAGGCATGTGAGCAGGGGCCCAGGCGCCTGGCCGGTAACGTTCTTTCTTCCCTTGCTCTGTTTTCCAGTTTCTAAAGCGTGGCATGTAGGACCGTGCCGTGAGCCCAGAGGGGTGCCCCCAGCGCAGACAGCACAGCCTCGGTCAACCAGAAACCAGCCCCCAGCACCCCTCTACTCTGCAGTTCGTGCTTGAAGAGAGGGGCTGCCCTTGTCCCCTGAGAGAAGGCCAGACGTTCCTGCGGTGTGGACGAGGGGCCGTGTGACGCTGGTCATCTGCCCCGGAGAGCACCAGGAGCCGCCAGCATCGCTAGGAGCCCGAAGCTGAGGGACGAACAGAGGAGGAACGGAGGCCTGTGGTGGCCCCGGGGTCAGTGGGACGGGGGAGGCGGAGTGGAGACTGAAGCAGGCGGGTGCGGGAGCAGAGGAACGGGGCAGGAGAGGCCAGAGGTCCGCCTGACCCACCGCAAGCGTCTCCCCGCCCCTGGGGACCAGCCGGCCTCCGCATGGCCTCCACGCAGGCTGCCGGGAGGAGCCCGGGGGAGAAGCGCAAGCGGGTGGTGCTGACGCTGAAGGAGAAGATCGACATCTGCACGCGCCTGGAGAAGGGGGAGAGCCGCAAGGTGCTGATGCAGGAGTACAACGTGGGCATGTCCACCCTGTACGACATCAAGGCCCACAAGGCGCAGCTGCTGCGCTTCTTCGCCAACTCGGACTCCAACCAGGCGCTGGAGCGGCGGCGCACGCTGCACACCCCCAAGCTCGAGCACCTGGACCGCGTCCTGTACGAGTGGTTCCTGGCGCGGCGCGCCGAGGGCGTGCCCGTGTCGGGCCCCGTGCTCATCGAGAAGGCCAAGGACCTCTACGAGCAGATGCAGCTGACGGAGCCCTGCGTGTTCTCCGGCGGCTGGCTCTGGCGTTTCAAGGCCAGACACGGCATCAAGAAGCTGGACGCGGCCGGCGAAAAGCAGGCGGCCGACCACCGAGCGGCGGAGCAGTTCTGTGGCTTTTTCCGGAGCCTGGCGGCCGAGCACGGCCTGTCCCCCGAGCAGGTGTACAACGCCGACGAGACCGGCCTCCTGTGGCGCTGCCTGCCGCATCCCGGCCTGGAGGGCGCCCCGCGGAGCAAGGACAGGCTGACCGTCCTGATGTGCGCCAACGCCTCCGGCTCGCACAGGATCAAGCCCCTGGTGATCGGCAGGTGCGGCGGCCCCGGCGCGCTCCGCGGCACCCAGCACCTGCCGGGCGCGTGCAGGGCCCAGGGCGGCGCCTGGGTGGACAAGGAGATCTTCGCCGACTGGTTCCACCACATCTTCGTGCCCTCGGTGCGGGAGCACTTCCGCGCCGTGGGCCTCCCCGAGGACGGCAAGGCCGTGCTCCTGCTGGACGGCGCCCGGGCGCGCCCGCGGGAGGCGCAGCTGCTCTCGGACAACGTGCTCACCGTGTTCCTGCCCGCGGGCGCCGCCGCCTCCGTGCAGCCCATGGACCAGGGCATCCGGAGGGACTTCCTGCGGAACTTCGTCCGCCCGCCCGCCGCGCTGCCGGGCCCGCGCCCCCGACCCTGCATGAACGACGCGGTCGTGAGCGTGGCCTGCGCCTGGAGCGCCGTGCCCCGCCGCGTCTTCAGCCGGGCCTGGAGGAAGCTGTGGCCCGCGGGCACGGTCGCCGAGGGCTCGTCCTCCGAGGAGGAGCCGGAACGCCTCCGCGCCAAGCCTCACGACCAGACTTTTGCGCACATCCCGGAGCTCGGGAGAGAGGCCCCGGCCGGGCCCGGCAGCCGGCTGCCCCGGGGCGCGGCCGCCGAGCGGGCCGGGCTGGGCCGCGAGGCCGGAGAGGCCCTGGCCCCGCCCCGGGGGGGCCCCGAGCAGATGGAGGGGGACGGGGACGAGGAGGCCTGGGAGCAGGCGGCCCGGTCCTTCGACGCCGTGGTCCGCTTCGCCGAGGGGCAGGCCTGCTTCACGGCGCAGCAGGTGGGGCAGCTGCGGGCGCTGCGCTCCGTGTTCGCGACGCAGCGGCAGGTGAAGAGGCGGCGCGGGGCCCTCAGGGCCATGGTCAAGCTCGAGGCCCCCCAGGAGCTCTCCCCGCCGCCCTGCTCGTCCGTGGCGGCCGAGGACTGACAGCCGGGGGCGCTGCAGGGCCGGGCGGAGCTGGCCCAGGAGGCTGGGCGCCTGGTGTGGGGTCTCGGCGACCTGGGGCGGCCCGTCCCGTGTGTCCTGGTTCATCGCGGGTTGACCGTGTTTTGGGCGTGTGAACGTGAGGAGTCCTTCTGGAAGGGTCCTCCAAACCGAGAGCATACTAGAACGTCCTGTGGCCGGAACCAGGACCATGCCGGGCGGATTCTGGCCTCATGTGCGCTGGCTGAGCCCTACTGTGTGGGCGAGTGGAGACGTCTGTCCATCCTCGAGGAGAGAAGCCGGCCCTCGGGCCAAGCGATGGCGGTCCGTGCCGCCCCTGGACGGGGCCAGCGTTACCCATGGCCCGGGCCGCCCTCGCCGGGGCCTGGGGCCTGCCGCGTGGCCGCCGTCACTGTGTTACTGTGTCGGGGGGGCGCAGGCGGCTGGGACTCCGCTTTTGACCGTGAGTCAGCAGAGCAGGCTTTATAGGCAGGTGTCCTCCCCTTGCTCACGTGTCCCCACTTCAGCCATGGGTGCACCCAGCTGCACCGGCCTCCCCCAATTCCTTCTGGGACCCCAGAGTGCAGGGGCCACACGCCGCGCTGGCCCGACAGAGTCCCTCCCCCCCAGCACAAGCAGGACTGGCCCCCCGGGCTGCCCGCCGCCGGCGGGTCTGGTGTCAGGGCTCCAAGTGCACCGTGTGTCCCCCAGGACTGTCCCCCAGGACTCCACGCTTCCTGCCTGCGTGCTGACGAACCTCAGGGCGTTCTGAAGTGGGCCCCGGGCTGCGCCCACACGACAGGCACTGAAACGAGCTGCTTAGGTTTCTGGCGACACTTGAACCCCCGTGTCGGGCTCTTCACGCCTCGGTGGCGCGTGCGGGCACCGTCTGGCCGTGGGAAGACGCGGTTGCTCCTGTGTCTGCCGGCCGCCTCCAGCCTCGCCAGCCCCTCATCGGTCGTGCTCCCCTCCTCGCGGGTCCTCTCCCCACTGCACCCCTGCATTCACGGCCCGGCGGACAAGCGGGCTCAACGTTTTCCTTCCTCCGCTTGCTGTGCGCCGGGAGCTGCAGGAAGTGTGTTCGCTGCGCAGCCGCCTCCCGATGTGTTCGCGTCTTTCTGGACACAGGTGACAGCTGCGCGTGCTCCCTGGGTGCGTGTGAAGGTCGGGGACTAAGCACAGGCTGTGGTAAGAGTCTCGTTGCCAAGTTCGTGGGCCACATCTCTGTGCTGCTGTCGAGTCATGGCTGCCTGCGGTGAGGGGGGCGGTCAGGTGTTGGGAGTCACCAGAGCGCCTGCCCTCGATGGCGGTGGCAGCAGAGAGGCGGACGGACGGGGGTGGGGGGGGGAGCAGGTGGGATTCCTGGCCGGCTCCTCGGTCCCTGTGGATGCCTTGTCCGGTCAGACTCCAGACCCCGGGCCATGGATTCTCGTGCCCTCACGACCTGCCCCCTGTCCTGGCCGTTTGGGGGCCAAACAATAAATGGTCGTCACCGGATGGCCTCGGGGGGTGTCTGTCCTCCATGCTCTCCTTCCAGAACCAGCCACGGAGCTTGGCACTGCTCGGGAGGTTCTGGACAGAGCAGGACAGGCACCTGGAGGCCTCTGGCGGAGTGAGCTTCCCCAGACCGACTGCAGAGGGAGGCGCACGGCCACCTGCGGGGGCTCGCGCAGGCCTCCGCGCCCACCTGTCCTCACGGCCACCTGCGGGGGCTCGCGCAGGCCTCCGTGCCCACCTGCCACTGAGGGCCCCTCCCAGCCGCCTGCCTGTCTCCCGCCCGGCGTCAGGCTCGGTGGTCAGAATATTTTAGCCTCAGAGTCTTTTTCCCCAAACGGCTCCGGGTGGAACCCAATAAGGGTGGATGTGAAATCGGAACGGGGCGGGACCCGTCCCCCTTCCTTCCCCTCCAGCCGCTGCTCAGGTGCCTTCAGGCGGCCTGGGCTCCTCGTCTCCTGCGAGCACCTGGCCGGGCGCCCCGCTGTCCTCTCCTGCTGGCCCAGCCTGCTCACGCCTGTACCTCCGCGCGGTCCCCCCTGGGCCAGAGGCAGCCCGGGGCCACGGTCCCCACGCATGGTTCTGGAGGGGCGGGGTGCGAAGAGATACAGACAGTGTTTTCCCCTGGGGGCCCGTGGTGCAGGGGACGCAGAACTCGGGGCAAACAGGACCCACCCGTGCTGCTGCCCACTGAGCTCCTTGGGGGCGGGGGCGTCCCAGGTGCCAGCTTGGGTGGCCCTCCTGGCGTGGGAACATGCTGATGCCACCGCCGTTCAGCCTGGAGCGTGTTAAGTGCCTGCTCTGTGCTGGGCTTCGAGCTCGGCCTGAGGCCAGAGGGCGATCAGTGGCCCCTGGCCTGCCTCCCGAGAGCACAGGTTTCCTGAGAAGGGCAGGAAGTCGGGGAGGCTGGAGCAGGTGGGGGGCTCCTGGAGGCTTAGTGGGGTGTTCGTGGGCCCATGAGGCCGCTACAGAGACCAGAGGTCCAGCGCGTTTCAGCCCCAGCCAGCAAGTCCAGGAGGGCCGTCCGGGCCGTGAGGCGGCTCGATGGGCGGAGCCAGCCTCCCCTGCCGCTCGTCACACAGTTTCAAGACCATGGTTCTAGTCCCCACCCTGGTGTCTGCTCCGAGCCGCCGGAAGCAGGACGTGTTCACTTCCTCCGAGCATCCCCTCGGCTGGCATGCGTCACTTCTCTTGTCCCTTGGGCCGGGTCCCCGGCACAGGTGCCACCAGCCCCAGCGGCTTCTGGGCCTGTGGTTGTGCAGAGCAGCCCGGGAGAGCCGGGGCCATGTCTCCTGACCGCCCCCCTCGGCCACGCCGTCTGGGCCTTGCCCCGCTCCTCGGGGCCACGGAGGGCAGGTCTGTCGGGAGGGCCCAGGGTGTGGAGGGTGGGGCGGGCCGTGTGTGGACCTCCACTCGGGAGGGGGGGCCCCCCCTGCAGCGGGTCTCCACAAGGGAGGGGGCCCGGAGAGCCGCAGTTGCCGCCCCCACCCACCTCCGGAGCCCACGTCCCTCCACAGAAGACCACCTGCATTTGCAGCGCAGGGTGAGGTTCAAGGGTGCTGGCGGACGCGGAGAACGAAGCGCAGGAGGAGCGGTGGGTGGGCTGGCGGCAGGCCGAGCCGGAGGCTGGCCGGGAAGACCCTCAGACACCAGCTCAGGAGCTGTTCGTTCGAAGGGGCCACGTTTGTCGCTGATGACAACAGTAGGGCGCTCAGCCGGCAGGGGGCAGGGCCCGGCGGCCTCTCTGGGCAGGGAGGACAGGCAGACAGCTTCGCCAGGGCTGTTCTCCCAGGGTCCTGTGCGCGAGCCGGAGGCCAGCGGCGGGAGGCTGGGGCTGACGCTGCTGGGGGAGGGGGGAAGCCGGCCCACCGCCTGCTAGGCCAGTGGTAACACGACCCGGTCGGTGGCCCGTGCCACAGCACGTTTCCTGCAGCACCTAGTCTCCAACCTGGAGGTGCAGGGAGCCAGTCCGGTGCGGCCCAGACCCCGGGGACAGGAGGCTGCTGAAATGGCCGGCATGAGGTGTGGGGTTGAGGAGGAGGAGACTTGAACTTGGCCCCTGCAAATACGCTCAGAGGAGAGGAAACCAGCATCGAACGGAAGGGAAAGTAGTGAAGGAAAGTGCATCTAACAGAACCAATGAAAGTATCAGAAATACTAAAAAATGAAAAGGCCAGGCGGACATTGTGGAGTTGTAAAATAAGTAACCGGGATGGAAGGTCCACTAAAGGCGCTCAGCAGTAGCTACGAGCTGGCAGAAGAAAAAATCCATGATCTTGACTGACCTAGAGACCCACAGGGTCCCACGGAGCACAGACGGTGAAAGGAAAGAAGAGAAACGGTCTCGGAGAAACGGCCGCCCACGTGCACGCCGTCGGAACCCCGGGACGGGGAAGGCAGGAGACTGAAAGGAAAGAATACGCAAAGAAACCGTGGCTGAAAAATCACCGCATTTATCAGGAAACGCCCACCGACAGATCCTGCAGGCACGGTGCCCGGCTGGCAGCTGACCCCGGGGGCCACATGCTCAAGGGCGTCCTGCAGCCCATCCTGTGTCGCCCGCCCAGACTCTCCGGATAGAGAGCAAGCCGTGTCCGCAGATACACTAATCCCAAGAGAGTCTGGTCCTGGCTGGTCCATCGTCTGAGAAACACTGAGATTCTTCAGGCTCAAAGCAAGGAGCCAGACGGGAGTGCAGATCCACCCAGAACAAAAAGGCCTGGGAACGATAGTTCTGTCCTCACGGGGACAGTGTCCACTGACCCTCAGACGTCCCCGTGGCGGGGGGGGGGGGGACTTCCTCTGCAGCGTCTTTAAAAGGCATAACATCCCACAAAGTGGTCATCTTGGCCCCGAGTGCCTGAGGTCATCGCGTCCCCAGCGTGCCGTGTGTCGGGGTCACGCCGGGGGAGGCTGTGGAGCTGCTGTCCCCAGCAGGAAGTGAGCAGGGCACGGCTGCAGTCCGTTCTGGCCCGCCTGGGAGCGGCCGCTCGGGAAGGGCTCAGAAGTAGTGACGGGACGGATGCGTTACGAACTAAAATGCTACGTTGGAAGAAGATCTAAAAGTGGCAGACGAGGGCTGGAGGGACCGAGAGGCCCAGGACCCTCGGCAGCAGGACGTGTGTACCCCCCCCCCCCCGGGCCCTGCCGAGGCGGCAGCGTGGTCCCCGTTGTGCAGAGCAGGCGAGGCCTGGGCCACAGCCAAGGTCTTGCTGCGGCCCCTGGAACATGTCATCCCACGAGAGGGGGCCCGGGGCGCGCCACCCGTGGGCCCCTCGCTCCAGCCGGGCCGGTGCCTGCGGCCTAAGCCGTGTCCCTGGCCATGTCCCCTCTGGGAGCCGGGAAGGACAGCGCACTCCCCACTGCAGTTTCAGGCCATGCGGGACCTCTGGGCGCACTGATTTATTTAAAGTTGACCTTTCTCAGTAAACTTGCCTTAGAGACCGTGTTCTGCGTTTTGGTTCCGGAAGCACAGGTCGCGTTGGTGTGAGCCAGGCTGTCTCCTGCAGGCCCTACACGGGAGTGGGGGGGACACTTCCCGTGCCCCGTCCCAGCGGGGGCCCGAGTCTTCACCTCTGTGTCCGCGGACACCCCCCCCCACCAGAGCCCTGTACCCTGCTTTCCCTCCCCAGCAGTTTCCGGGGGGTCAGGCATGAGAGGTCTCCCACAGAGACCGAGGGCAGCCTCGGGGCAGGGCTGGGGGTTGGGGAGTGGCTCTCCATGTGCTGCAGGACCCCAGGGGGGCGCTGCCCCCGCCCCCAGCCGGTCCTCACCCTCCAGCCTGACGCTGGTGTGCTCCGTCCTCGAGGACTCGCTGTCTACACCTGTGGCCATCCATCTGGACCGGGGACCTCTGAGAAGGCGGGACGCACTTTTCCTTACCGGACCCCGCGCGGGGCTGGCACAGAGGGATGTTCAGGGGGCAAGGGCGGGGGCAGCAGTTCTCATGACCGAGAAAGGTCTGCTGAAGCCCAGTGCTGATGGCCTTAGTGGCTGGGAGCCACCCGGTCCCCAAGGCTGTGTGTGCGTCCTTCCCTCCAGTCCCAGAGACCCGCGGGGAGGCAGGAGGGAGAGGGAGCCGGCTCTGAGGAGCCGACCCCGAGCGGGCACAGGTGCCCGGCAGAGAAACGGCATCACGGAGCCAACGCTGACTCGGGAGCCAGCGGAGCCTAGGACGGCCTCGCGTGCCCGTAGTGAGGAAGGGTCGCTCTCGAAGCGCCATCCGGGGCCCGAGGCTGTGGGCGTGGGTTACTGATTTATAAAGCCTCTGTTGAGGGCCTGGGGGCTGCCTGGCCAGTTGGACAGAGGTGACCAGGATGAGGGCTCAGAGAGCCCACGGCGTGGCTCAGCCCCGGAGCAGAGGACCGGGCTGCAGGAGAGGCCTGTGGGGAAGCAGCCTGGAGAACGGCGAGGGCTTCCCGGCGGAGGCAGGCTTGACCTGGGGCCCGGGAGGCTGCATGAGCGTTCTCCAGCTGAAATTGGGAGCCGGGTCTTGTGGGCAGGCCAGGGGTGAAGAGGCTGTGGCAAGACAGCCCCCAGGTGGGGTGGTCACCCAGCAGCGCCCCTGTGTGGACGTGGCCCTCCTGAGCCGGACACCGGAGCACGGAGATCGCCAGGCTGCCCACCGGGGAGAAGCCCCACAGTAGGTCCAGCGGCCTGGGCTCGGCCAGCAGGCTCAGCACCTGCTCTGCCACCGGGGACGAACGTGGCCTTCTCTGTTGGAAATAAGAGGTGTGCGGCCTGCCAGACCCCCTCCCCACCCAGTGCAGACAGGTGATGGGCTGGGGGCTGGAGGGGGCAAGGGAAGGGGAGCCGGCTCGGTGCTGTTGTGATGTCAGGAGGTTACCCAGCGGGGGCCAGCCCGCATCCGGACAGCTACCAGGTGGGCCAGGCCATGTCGCAGGCAGTGGCCTGTCTGACTACAGCTGTCTGCTACCTCCCTGGAGGCCCCAGGCAGCTAGGGGCCTCCCTCAGCCGCGGGGGCGTCTGGCCCTGCTGGGCCGGGGAGCCCTGGGGTGACCTGGTGGGCACTCGTTCCCTGGGTGTAAGCAGCAGCACCCCTTCACCCCCCTGGGTGTGGACAGTGCATCTCCCGGGGGCACCCTGCGCAGGCCACTCTTCACGTGGTGCCCCCGCCCCTGGTCAAGCACACAGGCCATCTGATGCTCCAGGAGCAAGTCTCAGCCTGGCCCGTGTGTCAGCCATCACCACAAGGTCCACCCTGAGACGTGGGCCGTGGGCTTGCTGGGCTGGGCCGGCCGGGGCCTGGAGCTGCCACGGGGGCATCGGCCGCGCTGGGGGCCCACGGCCAGTGCCGCTCGCAGCTGGTCCGGAGGGGCACAGTGGGCCGTAGACACCATCAGGGAGACTGCAGACGACCTTTGAGCATGTGACCCCCAAAGCCACCGTGAGCCCCCACCAGGGAGGGGCCTCTGTGGCCCCCAAGCCAGGGGAGGAGGTGCTGGGAATGGCGATGCCAAGGTGGCGGATGCACCTCGAGACCTGTTTCGAGGGACGTGACCTGCGAAGGCAGGGCCCCCGCTGCCGGGAGGAGGGGCGTCCGGCCTGGAGGTGGGCACGTGTGGGCAGCCCCAGTCCCGCTGGTCCGACACTCAGCTGTGTGGGGAGACTGAGCAAGGGGAGGCCCTCGGGGCAGCCGAGAGGCCCACAAAGTGGTGACTCCCCAGGCGGAATGGCCCCGGGCAGGAGGCCAGGAGCAGGAGGGAGGCAGTCGCCAGTTGTGGGCCCCTGCTCTGCGGGGGGGGGGGGAGGAGAGTGTGTACAGGGGTCTCGGCCAAGGCCGCCAGGGGCCTGTGGAAGCTGGCGGGGGCCTCGGGGGCCTCTAGGCTGGGCGGCAGCTCCCCCCCCAGCCCCCCCCTGGGCTTATGGGGTTATTTCTCCAGCCAGGGAGACCCTGAGGGGACAGAGGCTCCAGCGGCCTCTCCAGCCCCCTGACGGCAGGTGTGTCTTGAGCCTGGGGTGGGTCCCTAAGCAGAGGCCGGCCTGTGCCCTGGGGAGGGGGCTCTGTGGCCTGCGTGTCCAGGCCGGGACGCGCCCTCACAGCTTCACAGCCACTGAGACGGCAGTGCGGGCCCTGGCTGGCTCCTTGCCTCTGCTCCCACCGGGTCACCCTCCCAGCCTGAACCCTGCGGTGAGACAGCTCTGCCCCGGATCACTTTCCCCCTCACCTGGTCATCGTTGGCTGGCACTTTCCCCTCCCTGCGCTTTCCCTGCCCGCCACATGCCTGTCCCTCCGGCTGCTCTGGGCCCCCGAGGCCCTGCTACTGCAGAGGGCAAGGGCGCAGGTCCTGTCTAGACGTGGGGAGGGGGTGACAAACATGGCCAGACACACAGCCTTTGGGGAAGCTCTCAGCAGGAGGCTGGTGGGGCCCTGGGGCTGCCTCCCGCTCCTGTGGCCAGTCCGCCACAGCGCACGCCCTCCTCCCACTTGAATAAGTCATTTTGCCCTTTTTATGAGGCAATAATTTTAGTAAGTGGCTTTTTTCTGTGAGCCCAGTGCGTGAGGCTTCCTCTGGGCTCTGGGAGGTGCCCGTTGGCAGCAGCTCTAAGGAGGGCGCCGTGTCTTGTGGCTCCAGAAACGAGGTCACGGGCTCTCACTGTACCTCATTATTCAGTTAAACAGATATTAAAACAACACAGAGGGGTCTGGGCAGGTGAGGGGAGGTGTCAGAGGGAGGGCGGCTTCCTGGAGGGCGGAGCCGGTGCTAGCCACGCCCCCAGGCCCTCCCAGGTGCCCACCCCCTGGCCTCCCTCCTGCGATGGGCCCGCCTCCCCTCACTCCACTCCTGAAGCTGGAGAGCCCGCAGGCTTCTGACCTCCGGGAGAACGAGTGCTCTGCCCTGCGAAGACAGCTGCCCCCCCCACCCCCCCAGCCACCTCCGAAGGACTGAAGATTCATGTGCGAAACAATTAAGTCAATAAAAAGCCTTCCTGTTTATTGAACCCCATCCAAGTGTTCAATTAATTGAATTATCCTCTCCAGCCTGCCCTCTGCCAGGTGACAAACCTTTATGGGCTGCTCTCTCTCAGTGGTCACTTTTTCTGTCCCTGCTCTGGGCACCGTCTGGGCAGCCCTGGGGATTCCCTGAGTCAGAGGGGAGGGGTGGGGAGCAGAGTAGAAACACGAAGTCGGGATTTCTGTGCCACGGGAGGCAAGCCTGGGAAAGACGGGCCTGTGGCTGAGCTGCAGGAGGGACGGACAGACCGACAGCGGGGCGTGGGGCTGGGGCCGTGGGGAAGCCCTGGGAGTCTTTTGCTCAGTCCTTTGTCAGCAAACGTTTACTGAGCACCTACTCAGTATGGTCAGTCTAGGTATGGGCGGTCTAGGGCCTGGAAAAACTGGGAGGGGCTGGGAGGTCAGGCACCCCTCCTGCCCTACCCCTGGTGGCAGTTCTGGGGGCCCTGTCCTCCTGCCCAGCTCAGTCAGGCCTGGGGAGCCGTCCAGGCCTGCCTGCCCCTGCCCCCTCCCCCTCCCCCTCCTCTGTCCCTTTTGTCACACGTATGGAGCCCTGGTGAGTGCAGAGCCTGCCGGCAGGCCGCTGTGACACAGGGCTCCCGGCCAGAGGGAGACCGTCTAGGAGAGAGGCCTTGGCTGCTCACAGTGTGTTCGCCATGAGCCTAAGACGGTCAGAGGCAGTTTCCAGAAAGGGCCGTATCAGGCAGAAATGAGCACCAGGCTGTCCGGGGACATGGTGCGCACAGACCGGACCCCAGTCTCGCCTTGCTTTCTGGGGCTCGGGCCTGGGTGTTCTGAGGCCTTGGCCTGCCAGGTCTCTTAGTGCAGCCAGGAGCGCACTGCCTTTGCGGTCACAGAGACCTGGGTCTCAGTCCTCGCCCTGCCACATATGTGACCCTGGACCGGGTCTTCCTCCAGGACATCTGGGAGGCGAAGCGAAGTATGCGGGAACATGGCCGCCACAGAGCGGGCGCTCCCCTGGGTTCAGCAAACAAACATTCCCTCATTCATTCACTTCAGTCGTTCATTCGCTCATCCATGAACCCCCCCATCCATCCATCTAATCATTTACTCACCCTTCTATCCACTTACCTAGCCTCTTACCCAGCCAGCCACCCATGCATTAACTCATTCACCCACCCATCCATCCACCCACACAGCCATCCATCTACCCACCTACCCATCTAGCCATCCATCTGTCCGTTCATCCATACATGCATGCATGCATCCATCCATCCACCCATGAGCCCATCCACCTACCCGTCCATGCACACATCCATCCATCCATCCACCCATGAGTCCATCCACCTACCCACCTACCCACCCATCCATCCATCTGCCCATGGATGAATCCGTCTATCTATGAATCCATGCATCCATCCTTCCATCCATGCTCCATCCATCCATCAGTGTATCTACCAACCCACCCATCCATGCATCCATCCATCTGTCTGTCGATCCGTCCCTCACCGAGCAGCCTGCCGTGATTTTGTTCCCCCCAGGAGCTTACAGCGTTAGGTCTCCTTTACTCCTGGGGACAACTGGGGCCATGCCTTTCCCATTTCTCGAATAAGAGTTTACCATGTGCTCCTTGTCAGTCACCTCCTGCCTTCACAGTCCCCGTGCAGGTGTTCCTGCCCTAGAGATGGGAGCAGAGGCCCAGAGAGAAAGGCCAGTTGCTGGCAGGCTACAGATTAGACCAGCTGAGATGTTGGGCTGCTTCTCAGACTGTGCTG
The DNA here is from genome assembly GCA_004023785.1 of Mungos mungo. Taxonomy (NCBI): domain Eukaryota; kingdom Metazoa; phylum Chordata; class Mammalia; order Carnivora; family Herpestidae; genus Mungos; species Mungos mungo. Next base: position 1,499 of record PISW01014460.1, on the reverse strand, counting down.
GACCTTCTTGAACGTCCTCCACTTAGACTTCTACTCTGCTCCCTGTGGGCGCCAGGGTGTCCTGCGCCCTAGCAGCCCTCATCTTGCTGCATCCAGTGAATGAAAGTATCCTTTACAGGTGAGGAGCCTAAGGCCCAGAGGAGCTGGCTTCCCTGTGTCTTCTCATCTGGGCACCCGCTGGGAGCAGGGGCAGCATCCTGAGTCATGTTCATGGCTGACCCGCTGCCCTTGACAGTCACCTAGGCCACCAAGACACCATGCCTCAGAAGATCTCTGAGATGGAGGAAAGGTTCTAGAGCCTTGGGGTGCAGGTCTTTTCGTAACAAATCCACTCACACCTTTACTGTATAGCCAGTCACCACCCCACTTCTTTCCATAGAGCGGTTTGCCTCCTCAGACAGCCCAGAAATTTCCAGAGTCCAGTTTTTCTCCTGGACATTTGTATGCCAAGCCACAGTGCGGGGCTTGACCTGCTGCACTTCATGAATCAAGTGTCCTTGGTCCCCAGGCCCAGACCGGAAAGAAATCCATCAGCAGCCACGGCCTCCGATGACCATGGCAGAATGTGGGCAGAAGGGACATGGTGGGTGGGACCGGGGGGGGCAACTCGAGTGTCCCCGGCCCAACCAGAGGTGCCAGGACCCATGCCGCAGCCTCGTCGGATCTGCACGGGGGCTTCCTGGTCCAGTGGCCTTTCCCACCAAGTGCAGAAGTGCTGCTGGGTGGGGGCTCACGGTGCCACCCTGGGAGGTGCCCTCACGCTGCCATCCAGAGTCACCGCACGAACCTGGGTGCCGTCAGCACAGGGCTCTCTTAGGGTGTCTGCTGCCCCCTTGGCCTGGTTCTCTGGTCCCGTCACCCCCGCGCTGGTTCATCCCACCCTCCTCGGGGACTTTGTGCCCACCATGTGCCATTCCTGGGCACTGGGGCCACTTGAGGGACCATGATCTGAAGGGGGTGACAAATATGTCACCAACCAGTTCCAGAACATTCAACATTCAACGTGCTTAGGACCTGGCACGTGTGACGTGCAGGGGATGCGTCACTGAGGCCTCTCTGGAGCGGGCCACTGGCCAGCGTCAAGGAGGCATGGGCAGTCTAGGTGGGGGTGCAGCAGGGGCAGAGGCAGGGGCTCTGCCAGACCGGACAGCAGAGGACAAACGGAACAGCTGTGGAGGGACTCAAACAGGGGGACGCCACCTCTTTATCCTTGCTTGGCAGTGGCTTCCAGAAACACACCCTCATGCCCCATGTCCTAGGCTGTTGGATTCCTGACACTGGGGGCCAGTGGTGTCCTAGGCAGCTCCTAGTCTCCACCTTCACCCACTCCCGCCCCCACCCATCCCGTACCTGCCCACCCCAGGTGACCACGCCCACCCCAGGGACCACACCCACTCCAGGGGACCACGCCCACTCCAGGGGAGGAGGCCCAGGACCTGGAGGAAAATGCACAGAAAATGCACAGAGGTGGGATTTTACTGTTTTGTTTGCTTCAGCCT
>PISW01014459.1:0-20991 GCA_004023785.1 Mungos mungo | reverse complement strand
AATTAGGGGATGATTAATTATAACACCATGGTATAATGGCGGAGGGGGGGAGGTCTGAACTTGGCATTTACAAAGCTTGGGGTGGGGGGTCAGGGAGAAGTGTCAGGGGCAGTAGATGTAGAAGTAGCAAATAATGTCAGCCTAGTGGCAACATACAGAATAAGGAGTAATGAGTTTCCAGATTTCTGAGTCTCACAGTGTCAGAGCCATTAAGAACTGTTACCCTAAAACACACCACAGTTTTCTCGAGGCCTGAATATTTGGCAGCTGAAACTTTTCTTGTTTCCTTATTTCCCAGGGTATCATTACAATAAACCCCATTAAATAAGGTAATCTGAGCATGTCTCTGTTTCTTACAAGCTAAAAGAACCTAACAAGATCATTATTTCTTCAGTCAACAGGAGACTTTTTAAACAGAATCCTTATTAAAAGGATAAAAAATGAGAAGTGAGACCAAACAAGTCAGAAAAAATAATAATATGCTGAGATATAAACCAAATCCCTAGGCTTTTAAACAATCCCAAATCCCTAGTGAGGAGAGATTGGAGACCAACTAACCCATATCTTATGGGTTACTCAGAGCTCTCTCTCTGAGCTATATGTGTTAGTTTGGTTATTTGTAATAATCACTTGTAGTTTCAATTTACTATCTGAAGAGTTCTTTAAAATCTTGTTTGTAATGGAAATACCTGAACTTGAGTGGGTAAAATGCAACAAACTTCTGATGGATAATGTGGAATATGAGGAGGATTAAAGTATTTTAATTGGAAATATGTCCATCCATAGCTGACGGGAAGGGAAGAAGATGGGGTTATAGGGTTAAAATGAATTCCAACATAAATACAAACTAAATATTTTGTGTTATTACAAAATAAATATGATATAAAACACACAAATAGGAAATAATATAAATTGCACATTCATTTTTTTCTTGATTGCATAATTTCCATGGAACTGAGTGATTCAGAATCTTATTAACATTTCAACTGGCTCCCAGAAACTTCAGGAAGCCTTCTCAGCCAACTCAAAACCTTGAAAGGACAACTGGGAAACAGTCTCTCACAGCAGCTTTCCACTAAGAGTTTTAACTCTTAGAATTAGACGAATAGCCTACTATCAACTTGTAATTACTCATTTTACTTAGGATAGAGGATATGTTTTTCATAAATGGGTCTATAAATATTTTATTTAGTTCTTGAATTCTTAAAGTACATAAAATAAATGAGGGGGAACAGTAATCCAAGCAAGAAGATATATAGGCGACCAGAACTTAGTAATTTTATTATAAAATATTTGAGAGTTAATTGCATATATATTCCTTTCTTAAAATGTTGCCATATAGATCTAATCATTCACTTCCATGGTATTCACCATTATATTTCCACAAATCAAAAAGCATTTGAGGAAATGGGGACCCCCGATGCACAGCTGGCAGGAACATCCTTGGCCAGCCATCCTACTGAGTAACTCAGTCATATGTTATGCATTCTCTATAGTCAATAAATCCACTCCTAGGCATGCCCTCCAGAGAAATTCCTGTACCAAGTACAAAAGATCCATGCAATAGTGTCTCTGACATCATCATTTATGATATCAAAAGCTTGAGAGCAACCTAAATTTCCACCTTAGAAAAACAGAAATGGGGGGCACCCGGGTGGTTCAGTCAGTTAAGCATCCATCTCTTTTTTCTTTTTTAATGTTTATTTATTTTTGAGAGAGAGAGAGAGAGACAGAGCGTGAATGGGGGAGGGATAAAGAGGGGGGACACAGAATCCAAAGGGACTCCAGGCTCTGAGTTGTCAACTTCGACTTCTGTGTCTCCCTCTCTCTCTGCCCTTCGCCTGCCCCGGCTAACACAGTCTCTCTCTCTCTCTCTCAAAAATAAATAAAAATTAAAATTAAAAAAAAATTAATGTCAAGTCTTTTTGCTAAACTGAAAGGACATTTGGCTCTTTTTTTAATAAAAATTTTACATCTTTAAGGTATACATCATGACAGTCTGATACACATATACATAGTAAAATGACTACAGTCAAACTAATTAACATGTCATCCCCTCACTCAGTTACCATCTACCATCATGGGTGTGTGTGATGAGTGCACCTGAAGTCTACTCTCTCAGTCTACTCTCAGTGTTCAACACTGTATTGTTGTTGTTCAACAGAGTATTAGTAGGTGCAGTCTTCGTGCATGTACATGAGACCTCTAGACGTATTCATCCTCTATAACTGCAAATCTGTACTCTTTGATCAACATCTATCTCCCACTCCCTGCTCCCCCTGATACACCCCAGCACCTGGTAACTATCTTTCTACTCTTTGATTCTGTAAGTTCAGCTTTTTTTTAGATTCCACATGTAAATGAGACCATCCAGTATTTGCCTTTCTCTGTCTGGCTCATTTCACTTAGCATAATGTCCTCCAGGTTCATCTGTGTTCAACTCTTGTTTTATTTGACTTCTTACCAGCATTTGACATTTTGTTCTCAAACGCTCTTTCTTTGCCTTCCATAATACCACAGGCTCCTAGTTTGCCCCTTACCTCTTCAATAGAATTGATTATTCTATTTCTAGAATAATCCATTCCTATTTCAACTGATTACTTGTTTCAAGCACTTCCTAATCAGCCTGTAAAACTTCTGGTTTCCCCAGGTCCTTCCGTGGACATTCTTCATTCTCTGGACCACACAAGGTATAGTCTCAATTGCCTTATTTTTTTTAATGTTGCCCAAATATATTTTGATATCCAACTAGACCACTCTCTGAACTTCTAATCATATAAACAACTGCCTTCTTAGTATACATGCTGCCAAAGTGAGCACAAACAACGACCTTCTTAAAATCTCTGAATTTTTCAAAGGCCCCCAATCTCAACATTTCCAAACTCATGCTCTTCTCCTTAAAACCTATTCCTTTTCCAATGACCCCATGTCATGCAGTGAATGACACTCTTATTCATCCAACTGTTCAATATATTTTTTAATATTTATTTATTTCTGAGAGAGAGAGAAAGACAGAGCAAGCAAGAGAGCGGCAGAAAAAGAGTATCTGAAGCAGGCTCCAGGATCCAAGCTGTCAGCACAGAACCCAATATGGGGCTCAAACCCACGGACTGTGAGCTCATGACCTGAGACTACTTAACCTAGGCTTCTCTCATCCAACTATTTTTTTTCTGTTTTTTATTTATTTTTGAGAAACAGAGAGAGACAGCATGAGCAGGGGAGGGTTAGAGAGAGAGGGAGACACAGAATCCGAAGCAGGCTCCAGGTTCTGAGCTAGCTGTCAGCACAGAGCCTAAAGCAGGGCCCAAACCCACAAATCGTGAAATCATGACTTGAGCTGAAGTCAGACGCTTAACCAACTGAGCCACCCAGGCGACCCTCATCCAACTGTTTAAGCCAGAAACCAAAAAGTCTTCTCTGACTCCTATTCTCCAACATCCTCTACACCCAATGTAATACTAGATGTGTTAACATTTTTTATGACCTTATTATCTTCTGCATACATCCACTTCTCTCCATCACATTGCTTAATTCCAAGCTACCATCATCTCTCACCTGGATCCCTCCAATAAGCTCCCAAGTGGCCTTTCTCTAATAACTAGAACCTACCTTCCCCCAGGCCACCAGTGTGAGCTCTTCCAAATGTAAATCTGATCACATCAACCCTGGCTAAAAACATTTCAATAACAGCACATTGTTCCTAAAGTTCAACATCCTCATGATAGCCTCCACACTTCTGCCTAACATAGCCTTTGCTGTACCTACAAACTCACCACATAGCCCTCTTCCTTTCAGTCATCATGTTCCACCTTAAGTTCTTCAAATAAGCCATGTTCCTTTCCACCTTTAGGGCCTTTGCACATACTGTCTCCTCTGCCAAAAAAATTCTCCCCTCTGTCTTTCTTACTCTTTACAACTCAGCTCAAATTTTACCCATGGAAGTCTTTTCAAATTGCCCTATTATACAATTTCATAAGACTCAGTATTTTTTCCCTTATAACACTTATCACCATTTGAAATACATATTTATATTTGTGGTTATTTTATAGATTTCTCTCACCCCCTCTATAAATGTAAGATTTATGAGAGTGAGAAACATGTACATTTTTCTCATCAACGTATCCCCAACCCTTTCTAGCATGGTCCCTGTCATACTCAGTAAATATTTATTGAATGAAAAAATAAACCCTAGAATATTATCCCACCCTAGATATTACCTTCCAGTAAAATTCCATGAAAATCCTAACCCCACTACATTTAAGCATTAGCTTCTCTACTAATGCCAGAAACTGATAATTAATATCTCAATATCTATTCTCCCTTCCTACTGAAATAGAATCCCCAGTTTTTAACCAGGAGTAGGTACCATTATGGTCTGAATGCTTATATCCCCTCAAAATTTCTGTTGAAGTCATACCCCACAACGTGATGGTATCTGGAAGTAGGATCTTAAGGAAGGAAGTAATGAGGTTTAGTGCAGCCTCCATGATGGGATTAGTGTCTTTCGAAGAAAGGGAAGAGAGAGAGGTTTTTTCTCCTTCTCCCTCCCCATTGTGTCAGGACGTAGGAGAAGGTAGCTGTCTGCAAGCCCGGAAGAAAGCTCCCATCAGGAGTAGAATCTGCCAGCACCTTATCCTGGACTTTCCAGCCTTTAGAACTATAAGAAATAAATGTCTGTTGTTTAAGCCCTGATCAGCACTCAGGAAAAAAAAAAAAAAAAAAAAAAAGGAAGGAAGGAAGGGAGGGTGAGAAAATGCTAGTCTCCTTTGCCTCGTGGAAACATACAAACAAGTCTGAACTACCGGGATGCAAAGGCAACTTCCTGGTCATATCTTTCAAGGAAATGGGAATGTCCTCATCTTCCCTTTCCCTCCTTTCTCCTTCATGCTGGCAGGACAAAGTGCTGAGCAGATAAGAGCAATACTCAAAGTGCAATAACAACATAGGAAAAACCAGGCCCCTGGCCTCTCTATGCAGTCACCATACCTCCCCTGACTTTTGGGAGAAAGAGAAGGAAAATTGTGTCTTGTTTAAAGCTTTGCTGTTTCCAGCCTCTGTTATAAGCAATTAAACCGACATCTAATCAATACATTTAACTAATTACTCTAGTCACAATGTGAGTATTCCTTAAAAGCATGACACAAAAAACTGTCACATAAATTCCTCCTAACCAATAGGGTTGTGCCCAGGAGAAGGTTAAGAAGGAGAAAAAAGGAAATCTAGATTCCAGAAAAAAGACATACAGAGAAGAAGAAAAAAAATTTCATCTACTGGAAGTTTTTTTTCAGGCCTCCCCAGGTCACCCATATGCCCAGCGTACAGGGGAGCTTTGTCAACAAAACATCTTGTCAACACACCACCTTCCCAATCTGCCCTCCACGCTCACGTTCTAACCCCCTTTTAAAGCCCTCAAGCTCCTTGAGGAATCCCTCTGCCTCTAGCTCTGCTCACCTCACTCTGCACCCACCTCTTTCTCCCCCTCTCCCCCTTCCTCCACACCCTCACAGCTTATCAACCCCGAGATTCCAACTACACACTCATTTCAGACATGAGACACAGAAAGAAAAGAAAAAAAAAGAAAAAAGGGAAGGGGGAGGGCGTGGGGGAGGGAAAGGGAAGGGAACGGAAGGGAAGGAAGGAGGGAGGGAGAGAGAGGTGGGAAAGAGAAAGAAAAGGAGAAAGGGAGAGAAAAAAAGGAGAAAGAGGAAAGGAGGGAAAGAAGGAAGGAACAAAGGAAGGGGAGGGAGGAAGAAAGGGAGGGAAGGAAGGAAGGGAGGAAGGGAATGGAGGGAGGAAGAGACAAAGGGGAAAAGAGGGCGGGAGGGAGGGAGAGAGGAAAGGAGAAGGGGGGAAAAAAAGAAGAGAAGAGAAAAGGTCGAATTTAACCCAAATACCCGAGCCCCATAAATCGATCCCACCCCATGCCACCACCTGCCCTCCAGAGACTGTTCACAGGAGCACTGTGGTGACTGCTGCCAGGGCACAGGCTGTGGTCCTGCCACTTGGCCAGACTCCCCACCAGATGCAAGGTGCTCCCTGCATCTGCTCAAGCCAAGTGGGAAGCATCCTTGACTGTCTGTGACTTCTTTCACCTGTCTGCTCTGCTTGTTTACGTTTCTCAGAGTAGTTCTACTATCTCAATTCCAAATCATTTGCTGAGGGATTAAGCAAAAAGCAGAATAAGATCCATCAGAAAACCAGTTCATGCCATTGATATATCTATAAATTACCACTCCTAAAAAAAAATCAGTTAATCTTTTTTTATTTATCTTTCTATAAGGGAAAATGAACAGAATCAATGAGAGAAGCTAGAAAAGAATGATGTGAACTTAAAAAAAAGAATGATGTGAATACATTCGTGTATTTTTTTTAATTCTTGGTTAATCTTTATACGTAAATGTGAAAAGTTTTGGAAGTAAAATAGTTTTGGAAGTAAAATAATCACAGAATGAAGAGAGAAAAGATGAGCAGTCTTAATGAAAAATCAAATAAATCTTATATCCCTCATTATTGCTACAGCATTTTATGGACTCCATATCATGTTGCTCATATAATATGATTTAACACAGAGAGAAAGCATTGTCTGCCCCAACATAGCTTTCTCCATTATCATCAACTGGCACAGAACCCAACATTTCACAACAAGAAATAAATTTATTTTTTTAAATGGTTGCATTTTCAAGAGATCCTATTAAAATTATTCCACTTGCATATCACTTTATTTACATAAAGTAATTTTATTTAATCCTCACCACAAACCATTGAAGCAAATACCATTGACCACATTTAAAAATAAATAAATATGGGCGCCTGGGTGGCTCTGTCCGCTAAGTGTCCGACTTCAGCTCAGGTCATATCTCATGGTTCATGAGTTTGAGCCCCGCGTCAGGCTCTGTGCTTACAGCTCCGAGCCTGGAGCCTGCTTCAGATTCTGTGCCTCTCTCTCTCTCTACCCCTGCTTCTGCTCGGGCTCTGTCTCTCACTCAAAAATAAAATAAACATTTAAAAAATTTTTTAAATAAATAAATAAATAAATAAAAGTAAAGTCATATAGTTTATGAGGGTTGAATGAGAATTCAAACTCCCAGAATTCAAACTCTGATACTGAGTTCTGTGTCTTTCCTGCACTTCATACTGTCCACTCTGGAACACAGTCACGCAGGATAGAGTTTTGCAACAGGGTCCTCCCTGCCACATGCCATCATCAGGATTTTCTTGCAGAGCAAAGAACATTGCAACTGCAATCACATAACAGGGTCCACTTATTTATTTCCAGATGCTCCCTGCTCAAGAATCCCTTATCCTTGTGTTTCTATACAAACGTTATCTTCTTATTTGGCAGAAAACATGATGATAACAGCGACAGAGACTTACAGGGCTTAACTGACACTTAATGAATTCTCCTTTTATAGGATTCCAGCCAAGTATTCAACAAACCCTGCAGCTCTCAATATAAATGGTATTTCCTCCATTCTGAAATAAGCTCACCCCTAACGGGTAAGGCTGACCCTTTGTCCCCTTAAATAAGTGGAAAGTGCCTAATATTCCAGAGGTAAGAAAGTCAAGGCTGGCAAGGTCCTTATGTAGCAAAAATTGACACCATTTCTTAATTATAAGAATTCAGACGTATTTTATATAGACAAATCAAAACTGAAACTGTTTCTCCTTTCTGTCTTGCTGAGGTGTTTTTATATCTTGAGATCATTTTAAAATAAAAGAAACAATCATGAAAACAAGAGGCATTTGTTAACAAATGTATAAAGAAGATAATGGCACCAAAAGTTCGCCTCCACGAGCTAAAGGCAATGAGGCAGCACACACAATTCTACCTTGGGGAAGTAACTCTTAAATTTAATCTTTAAAAAAAAAACAAAAGGAGAGGAGTCTTTCAGGCAAAAAAGAGGAAAAGTCATTTTGCACAGGACAGATAGCACAGGGGACAATTAAGGAACAGACAACTGTTGTTTGTGGCTGGAACCCAGAAAACCACTAGGGGAAATGCCCAGAACAACAACACTGGAAAGGTGAGTATTTGACCCTTAACTGCTAGCTGCCTGGATCAGTTCCGCCCACTTGCAGGTGCGTAAACTCTTCTCCGTCCTTCCTTAAACCGCAGCCACTTACAAGTGATGAACCCTGAATCCCACCAGCATCTGATTACCCAGCCTGGGCTCGAGGCATCACCAGCACACTCCACCTCACCACCTGCTTGTGAGGCAAGTACTATTATTCCCATGTCACCAGTGAGTAAACTGAGAGCAAACAATGATTAAAAAAAAAAACAAAAAACAAAAAAACAAAAAAAAAAAAACTACTCAAATGTATACCACTTACTGAGGGACCCAAGCACACAAACAATACCGCGGCCTGATGCCCAACGCCCGTGAAATTAACATAACATGGAAATCGTAACTTCCTAAAACCGCAACTACCAGCATTCCTTCTGTACTATTTACCTTACAAAATAATTTCAAATGCATTATCTGGATCAATCTCCATGAAAACCCTATAAAAAATTTAAGGCTCAGAGGGTCATCCCAAGTTTACTGGTTAAGTGGTGGTGCTTCGGGGACTAAAGCTATTCCAGAATGCTGGTCTTTTTTTGTTCATCATTCTTCTAGTAAAATCTATACATTAATGTGTATGAAGGAACTGAAGTCCTTGAGGGAAAACCAGGAATGAAGTTACTGAACAATAAGAAACTGTAGATCAATTCAGGAAACTGCTGATGAGGATTTTGCTTTGCACTTCACTGAATCTACTCTTAGGGTCACCGCATATCTTTGCTGCATAGAAGTTACCAGAATGAGGGCCACCTGGGTGGCTCAGTTGGTTAAGCGGCAGATTCTCGCTCAGGTCAGGGTCTCACCGTTTACGAGTTCGAGCCCTGTGTCAGGCTCCGAGAGCGTGGGCACAGACAGCTTCAGATTCTACGTCTCCCTTGGTCTCTGACCCTTCCCACTCGCACTCTGTCTCTCTTTCTCTTTCAAAAATAAACAAATGTTAAAAATGAAAAAATATATATATTTCTTAAAAGAAGGTACCGGAGTGCACACGCTTCAAACCCCTTCTGGTTTGGTGCTGGCTGATTTGGATCGAGTTTTGCTCAAACAAACTCTTAATGTTTTTAAAAGGCCTCAGTTTATCTTTTAACAGTTCTGGTGTCAGAAGAAGGAACGGGGAGGAACCCCTGAGAGCCGCCAGGAGCACGGAGCAACCCAACCTAAGTACCTGGGGCGCCGCTGGAGCTCGCTGCTCCCTCTGCCTCTGGAGGTGGTGAGTAAGCACTTCTCGAATCCTGGATCCTAGCTCCAGGGTTTGGCACGAAGAGCCTTCAGATTTTAGAACAACTCCTTTCCTCCACCCCCGCTAGTCTGGAACCAACCGGAACCAATTGGGTCTGACTTAAAAACCGGACTGGGTCTAGAGTCAGCCTTACTCTCGGATTGGACCGGGTCTGACCTAAAAACCGGACTGGTCTTTGCTTAGGCTGAACTGGATCCCCCCCCCCGCCCCCCCCCCGGGAGGACACCAGCTGAATAAAATTTTGTTTTAAGGCGGAACAAGTAGGTTAACCTTACCAAGATAACCATCTCAAATAAGTTTATCCGTTTTCAAGGTGCCCCAGAGAAAAAGAGGTCTCAGCCACGCACTCAATATAAAGGCTGAAGGAACAATTATTTTTTCTCCTCAACAGCTTCTGACCAGGATGAGACCTGCGGGGATCGACGCACGCTAGAAGGTGCAGATGACATTGTAGGAAAATTGGCAGAAGCCAGCTAAGAGTAAGAATTCTTAACAGAATTAGCTCTCCCAGCTCTCTATCTACGGTGCCTGGTCAAGAGAGGAAGGTAAAATTTCACACGGTCCCTTCCTTTCCAAATTCAGAATGGCAGGAAAGAACACCTTTCTGTCCCAGAGACTGCTATTGCCTTCTTGTTTATCTCATTTGTGTCCTAAGAACTTGGCTCAGCAATAGTCAGATTGAGGGCTCCCAAAATACAACAGACAGAAATGTGGATTGCACCCCATTTTCAGCTAGACATGGTAGTACCGAAAGGAATTTGTAAAGAGCTCTGAAGAGTTTGACCATGTTGACGCTCTCCTTTTTGATTAATCTTTCTAGCACTGGCTCCATCCAATAACATTCTTCTGAATTTTCTCCAACCCTTTCCATCGCTCCTTCGGTCCTTGAATTCTTCTTTAAACTACCCATCAGTGTTGTCCCCCGGATGGAATCCCTGCTTCTATTCTCTGCTCATCCTACTTTATTTACCCTCTGTGGGTAACCTCCTATGCAATGAAGACTTCAACCACTATTAATTTTATGAACTTTTAAATCCATCAGTCAAGCCTTCTTATCTGGATATTCTGAGCTGTCTCAGTCACCTATCTCACACTCATGTTCAGAACTGACCCCATCATCTGGCCACCAGACTTATTTTTGTGTACACCTGTGTTGATGAATAACAGTTGCCTAAGCCAGAAATTTTGAAATGCTCAACCACTATTTCACTTACCCTCAACCCCATTTCCAATTATTCCGCAAGTCCTACACATTCTTCCTCCTAAATATTCCTGGAAATTTGTCCCATTCTCTTCACTTCTATTGGCACTACTTTATCATTTGGTCTAGCCTGTTTAATGATTTCCAACTTAAATCCGTGAAGACAGTCTTACCCTTTCCAGTATACCTCCTACTCAAATTGTCCTCAAACTGTGGTCTCCAGTCTGGTGACAGCTCTATAAATTGTTTCTTGTCCACAAGGAAATAAGGAGCTTGCACCAGAGTATCATTAAAGCACACTGTTTAATTCAGCTGACATTTTGTTTTGTTTTGGTTTGGTTTGGTTTGGTTTGGTTTGATTTGTTTTGGTACTCTTTTTTTTTAATGTTTATTTATTTTTGAGAGAGAAAGAGGCAGAGCATGAGCAGGGGAGGGGTAGATAGAGAGGGAAACACAGAATCTGAAGCAGGCGCCAGGCTCTGAGCTGTCAACAGCACAGAGCCCGACATGGGGCTTGAACTCACAAACCCTGATATCATGACCTGAGCCAAAATTGGACACAACCGACCAAGCCATCCAGGTGCCCCGGTACTCATTCTTTTTCAATGAAAGAAGAAAGACACTAATCATGCATTCCCAGATCAAGCTATATGGTCCCCACCCCTCTGTTGTTTGTCCTGTCCCTCTTTCCCTGGGCTGAGTCAGGACAGCCCTTTGTATGTGCTTACAACAATAGGAGTACCCATCATATTACTTTAAAATTTTTTACTCATCTATTTCTTGCCACATCTCATTAACTTTAGCTGAACAAATGATTGAACAAATGGATAAATGATTTATACAGGAAAAATCCTACAGAATCAGATACAGTCTATTTCTAGCCCACAAGCTTTTTATTAAATTAAAATATGTTAAGTATGTGCATATTTTAAAACAAATAGTTTATTGACTTATTTCAAGATGACTTTAGTCAGATGACACACCATATACCTGATACAGAAAATGTTTCTATAAGTTTATAGAGGAAGAAATTCTGACCTACTACTATTTTTGGCAGCAATCTCTGTAGACAATTTGCTGTCCAAATCAGATTTGGCACCCGAGATCCATTTCTACATCTACTTGGCCCAAAGCTTACTGTACATATCACTTGCAACCTAGTTTTTCAAGACGTGATGTTTTTAAAATTGTATGAGCATGCATTTTAGTCCCATGATAGGTAAATATGTGTGTGTGTGCTATATTCTTGAAGGCGCAAGAAATGTGATTTATGTAAACACACACACATGCACGCAAAACAAAACAAATAGATCCAATCACCCTGTACATTGAGAAATTTGAATATGTTCAAAGAAACAGCTTGGAGATATACTTCCCTGGGCTGTTAACACTTGCAGCGACTTGCAACTGGCCACCATCTTCACTTCGATTATTTATGCCTTTGACTTGCAATTATCCCTGATGTATAGATAATATATAAAAAAAATAAGTAGCATTTGTTCTATGCTTTCCTTGCAACATCTCCACTTTTGATCTACATGAAATCTCAAAAGTGGCTATTCAGCTTGACCTGTTCAACAACCTATAGGCCTGTTCAGTGGAGAATGTGTATCTAAGATAAATAAGACAGGTCGACACAGGGAAGCTGAATGGTCTTCCAATTCCTCACACATGAGATCTTCACAAATAGTCTTGTGATTTGCTTGGAAGGCTGCCGATGTCCTGATCGTCAAATGCCTTCCTGTACTATTGTTAAGTGGAGGAATACCTTATTTAATATTTCTGGCTTAGGAGATTTTGCTATTTTTTCACTCTCTGAGGCACTACTTATCTCCAAAACCAAGTAAGCAAGAGTTAACAATTTTATTACTTGAATTATAAATCACATTTCTTTCATATTTTAAAAGGTCATAAACTGGGATGTGTCTGAAAATCAATGTGTACGTAAATGTGGCAGTTTTTTCCTTCCCCACTAAGGAGTTGTTATACTGACCATGCGTCTAACTGGCGATATCTTAAACCTGATGAAAAGCTGTATGAAGTTCATAAAGTGGCTACTGAAAAACAAGTACACTGATGTCAAGTAACCTATTTTCTAATGTTCTTCATAAAAACATCCAAGTTACTGTTCAACAACACCATATTCATTTCCACTGATGCAATCCATGAAATTTGGTTTATTACAGTGACTTTTTCAGGAGTAAGAGTGAGTAAGCTACAGTTCCTAGCTTTGTAGAGCTTAGCGTACACTGGGGTATCTACTAGCACACGGTAGGACCTAAAAAGATCTCGCTGAAAGGAGTGAGTATAATTATTGTGCAGTGAAAAATCATAGTGGGTATCTAAGATTCTCAGCCCCATATCTAAGCAAGGATTCAACAGAATTACAAGACTTTCAGAATCTTCCAAGTGTTATGAAATTCCCCACCTGGCATTTGGTCTTGGAATCCTTACTAGAACCAGAGATCAGGGGAAAAAAGAAAGAAATTAGGAGACTTCCCTTTTCTAAGCCCCAGATTTCTGTTACACAGATACAGAAACATAAGAAAGTGCAGTTTTGTTTTTATTTTTAAATTTTTCTCTTTCCATACCCTTCAGCTTAAAAGGAAATGAGAAATGGTTACATCTAACCAATAACTTTGAGGAAACTGAACCCCATAATTAACATGATTTGTCTAAATTCATGCAGGTTCTAAGTAGCAGACCTGGATTCAACCCATGCCTATCGACTCCAGGGCTGATAGTTTCTCCACAGCATCAGTTCTGCCCAAGGAAAGTACCACCTCCTTAGGTAAGGGGATGCAAACTCCTCCAGCTCAGTAACTATTGAATCTCAGTGTGATGCTCCTCATGGGATCTCCCTAAAACTCAAATAAATCATGGTCATTATCTTACCTAGGTAGAGTAATTATTTGTACCACCAAATCTAAGAGGACAGGTTATGCTATATTTGCTGTCAACTCAATTTTAAAATTCTTTTCCTTTTTTTAGCAATGTACCTACACATTCCACGCATGGATTTTCCTTGCCATTTTCCTAGAGCTAGTTGCAGCCACGTCTGAGATTTTCTATGTTAGAATCTTGAAAAAAAGTTTTACTTTATGTTAGCTTCTTGTGAAATGATACTTACTTTTGCCGATGAAGCTTTTATTATCATTTTACACTATTTTTAGCTTCATTCTATAATTGTTCCTGACCACCATCTGAATTGTCTAGTTTATTAGTCACACATTTTTCATTTCCCTATATTACGCGTTTAGTCACTCTAAAATTTACAAAACCAAATCAATGAATATTTGGGGGGGGCGGCATTTCATTTAACTTTCAACTTTGTCCTCCTGAGCTTCTGTCCTGACTTTGTATCTAAGCATTGCCTTTCTTTTTAGCATTTTCTCTGCTTTAATTTGGCAATCATCATTCTAAATTTTGCTTTTCTGGGTCTCACTTGATTCTCAATTACAATCTAACTAAATTATGATGGCTATCATCCCGTTAAGCAGTCCCTTATGTCTACATCACCAATCATTTCCTCTGTGTTACTCAAAAGACAGACATAAATCATTTCCTTTCTTGTTTGTTCCTTTAAAGTCCATATTGGGTAACCAACCAGTTCCCTGCCGTGTACACAAATGTGGAGTTAAATTGATTTCTTTTAACATCCTGTGGGCCAGTTATGTCCAAATGGGAGAACACGTCCATAACCCCTTATTTATTCATTCATATACCCTTTCCTTGTTTTTCCGTTTCCTCAGACAGCATTAGCCACATTCCCTCATATCAGTTTACCCTATGACTAAATTTAATTTTGAGTTGCTTAACAATGATACTACAGTTCTTTAAAGGTCTTCTCACTTTCTCAATTACTCCCAAACTTCATTTAGTTAGAAATTTGTACCTCCAAATTAGGTGAAATAGTCACATCTTGTTATATAAGAGCAGCAGGAACATATACACACAGTAAAGTGTAGATGATTCTGAAAAACTATAAGCTTTCATCAAGTTGTGTACACACATGGAATTTCTAAAATGGCTGAACTGTCCGAAAACAGTTTCTTCTCATAAGTTGCCTGTGGATGGGAATTAGGAGTCCTGGGCTGTAATCTTGTCTCCATTATTAATCATTGCATGACTTTGAGACAGTTTCTTAAATTCCATGTCTTCTTCTGGAAATATGACTCTCCTTGTGATGCAATTAGGCTAATGATTTACTCAGCAACCATTTTCTCAGAAACTGTGCAGAGTCAACTGAAGCCAGTCTTAAGCCACATCATCACAAATTCTGAATAAATTAGATCTGAATTAATGAGTTTGAACTACATTTTTTAATTTTGAGAACTGGTGGCACAGGACTCATTTATTTAAACCAATTAAGAAGATCATTACTTTTTTAAAAAATGGAAAAAGAGATTATGCACATCTCCAACAGCCAAATGAATAGGAGGGAGAAGGAATGTGGATGATTCCAAGCAGTAGGCAGTCCAAAAACTTATTTTCTGTAGATTGAAGCACAAGACTCAAAACCAGAATGAGTAGGGAAATAAAAATAACACAGAATGTCCTTTGTTTCCAGATTTATTAAGGTATAACTGAGAAATAAAATTCTGTATATTTAAGGTCTACAATGTGCTGATTTGATATTATATATATACACACTGTAAAATGATCCCCAAAATCAAATTAATATACCCATCACCTCACAGAGAGAGTTATTTTTTCTTTTTTTTTTTTCTTTTTTCTCTGTTTTAGGTGAGAACACTTGCAATCCACTCTCTTGGCAGATCTCAAGCATACAAAACAATGTATGCATTAGATTCTCAGAACTTAATTCACCTTATAAGCTGAAAGTTTATACCCTTTGACCAACATCTCACCATTTTCCCCCACCTCAGGCCCTGATAACCAGCATTCTGCTCTGTTTCTGTGAGTTCAACATTTTTTAAATCCGTATGTAAGTGAAATCCTACAGTTTTGATTGTTGTGCCCTTACCACTTCCCTACACATACACATAAGTACATCACAAAAATTCTGTTACACAGTTCTGAAATAGTGAGTTCTGCTGATGAAACCATGTAACTGAAGCTGTATGGATAGTACGCTAATTTTATGGTTAACATTTTGTTATACTTCCAGGGACTTAGATATTGTTAGTATATACAGGACAAGATCCCACTAAAGACAAATGATTTCATTCTGTTGATCATTAGAATCTCATCTGACCCTGGAATTAGAACATTACTATAAAAACAGGAAATGGGACCATGAGAAAAGCTTAGAACTGCCTTTTGATCTCATCCACAAGAGTACAAGATGACAAACAGGTTATTCTTATGTGATAGTACCTTTGGAGGAGCTAAGAAGTTGTTACTTTAAGAACTAAGTTATAGAATGGAAGAAGGTGTATGAGCCTTAGGGATGAGTTAAGTATAGTAGACTCAGAAAGCTGAATTGTATACATTTGACTATTTTAATTTTTTCTATCTTTTTTTCTCCCCTCCCCTCTTCCCCACCAAAATCTCATAAAACTTCTAATCTTCCTCTTCTGGGCTGCAGGAGAAGCCAAAAGAAAGGTTCTAGTCTAGACTTGAGTTGGTGCTTTAAGGGGGCGGGGAGCAGCAAGTGAAGGGGATCAACAGAGGTTATTACCAGGGTTCAGAGTAAGAAAAACTTGAAGAGATGGTGAACTTGGGCTAGGAGGAAGGGAAATAATGGACCATTTGCTTTCATAAGGTTTCAGAACAAGATAATCCTTCTAGTCTCTTCTGAAACTGATCTTAATTTTAGATAAATACCATGGAAAAATAAATCATCATTAGAAAAAATAATTTTAATTAAAAACTCAGGAGCTTCCAAATAATTTAAGCAAAAAATTTTAAATACCTGATTTTGAAGGATATGAAGCTTGAGATTTCAATTTTCCATTAACATTTTAAGTTATATTCGTGAAATGTCAGACCACTCAACTGAAAACTCCTTAATACATTATGGTGATCAAAACCACCGATAGGACAGATATTTGAGCCCTAAGAAAATTGGACATAGTCTTAAAAACAATAAAACAGAGTTTTTTGATATGGGACTTTTTTATTTGCAATCTCCTACAGATCAATGAACTTCTAGTTTAATACTTATAAATAGATAATAGGTAGATGGAGAGTGAGTGGACAGATGGATAGGCCAACTGAGAAATAACCTCTTAAGGAGAATATCTTATTTGATTGTGGCTATATATACTGATATATACCTTCTTAACAACTTCTTAAGTATGCCTTACAGAATTTTTCATTATAAATATGAAACAGGAGCTCTTCAAAGAGTTATCTTTAACATAGATTGAACTCTTGTACTACCAAGTGTATACATTTAATAAACTCTCTGAAAGTAAAAAAAAACAAACAAACTCAATTCTAATGTAGAAGAGCTTTTTTTAACCTTGTACCATGGTTGAAATTCCCTAAAATTCTCTAACTAGTGGTGATTTTACATATATGTATATATACATATATATATATATATATATGTACACACACACATATGTATATATGTATAAAAAACTATATGGATAGTAGGCTGATTTTATGTTATATTATGTTTATATTTTTATATGTTTATGTATAGTATCTATATATATTCTTTTCCCTTGAAGCCAAAAAGAATACATTATTAAAGACCCATCTGATACAGTATAAAGATTGCACTATGGTGTAAAACAATTCATTTGGATATCCAAACCAATACAAGTGGGTTGAGAACACTTTGAAGTTTCTTTTCAATGGAGTAAGAGTGCATTACTAACAATTTCAAGCTCATTGATTTCAAAAAGTTTCATCTTTTAATACACTTCTTACAAATCTTTTTTTAAATCTCTGTAAGAGTTAGCTTTTTGCTCTGAGAATGAATACATCTTTCTTAGAAAACAAATGGTACATAATGTGACTATTTTACAGATTTAATATCAGTATTTCTTGCTATTCCTTCAGATTTTTTCATTTTGAAAATGCATGTTATTTTGAACATTTGTTTTCACTGATCTAAATCTACCTTTTAGCTACATTTAGCTTACATTGTGGCATAAAAGTTGGTTTTAATTCTCATTAGCCTTTAAGGCATCAGTTCCTAACTCCATTTTCCATGTCCTCTCTTAAGACTACTTAAGGTTAGAAAGTTCAAAGCTAGTTTTACCATCCCCATAACTCCAAATACTATGGATTCGTGTTTTCAGTTAGCTGCACATTAGAACATAAACTCTTCTGGGACTAAGTTTCAATCTCAGAGAGAATCTATAATATTGATAAGCTGCTTTGCCCATTCAATCCCTAATGACCATTTAATGCACTCAAGAGTCATATATTAAGAGATTCACCATCAAATCAAATTGCCCCAAAGTCCCTAAATGAATTTCAGACCTTGACCACTTCATACTAATTAAATAGAAAAAAGGGAGCTGGCAATCTCAGAAATTGAGTTTGTTAGATAGCCTTAAATAGATATAAAATGATGTCATTGTAAAACTCCCACCGTCAGTCCATAGACTCTAGGGATTTCAAAACAATTTAAAACATCCTATCTTGAATCTGCTTTTGTAATAAGAAAACTGTATTTTTGATTCATTGTCCACCTTACCTTATAAACATTGCAGGTTTTGGTTTTTAGGGAACACTGTCTACCTAGTTGATTCCCAATATGGCATTCAATTTGCAATAAAACTTGGCCTTTCTGCACATACTTCTTTTGAAGAAACAGTTACACATTTGGGAATAAGAAATTGGTCCTTTATACTCACTTGACCTTCTCAAAGAGTTTCTGGCAGATAGCCATTAAGAATTAAGTGGTAATCCATAATTTCTATATGCATATTTAGCTTATTCTTATCTTCTCTCTTGAATGAAATTATTAAAAAGCATGAAGTGCAAGGAAAATTTAAGCTAAGTCCCAAAGGCCAAATAGATGAATGATTTTCTTCAGTATATTTAGATATATCATTTTTTATTAATTAATTCATTTATCAAATATTTACTGAGCACTAATGCACAAGGTACTCTTCTAGGTACCAACAGTAAAAGGTAAACAAGGCATTAATGTAATCACTTCTCTTAATTGAGGTTATTTTCTAATAGAGGACAATAATTAAACAAATAAATGAACAATAGAACTCCGATAAGAGCATTCTGTTTACAAGATCAACTCAAATAAACATATAGACATAAACATAGACACACATATGAACATATATAAATATAAACATGTGTTGGTGAGAATGCAGAGAAAGGGGAACCCTCTTGCACTGTTGGAAGGAATGCAAACTGGTGCAGCCACTCTGGAAAACAGTGTGGAGAATCCTCAAAAAGCTAAAAATAGAATTACTGTTCTACCCAGCAGTTGCTCTACTGGGTATTTATCCAAAGGATACAAAAATGCTGATTCAAAGGGGCACATGCACCCCAACATTTATAGCAGCACTATCAACAATAGCCAAATTATGGAAAGAGACCAAATGCCCATCAACTGATGAATGGATAAAGCTGTGGCATATATATATATATATATATATATATATATATATATATATACACACACACATACACATACACACACATACACACACACACACACACACACATATATATACACACAATGGAATACTACTCGATGATGACAAAGAATGAAATCTTGCCATTTGCAACAACATGGGTGGAACTAGAGGAGATTGTGCTAAGCAAAATAAATCAGTCAGAGAAAGACAGATATCATGTGATTTCACTCATGCAGAATTTGAGAAACCCAATAGATGAACATAAGGGAACGGAAGGAAAAATAAGATAAAAACAGAGAGGGAGGCAAAACATAAGAGACTCTTAGAGAACAAACTGAGGGTTGCTGAAGGGGAGGGGAATGGGAGGATGGGCTAGATGGGTAATGGGCATTGAGGAGGGCACTTGTTACCATAAGCACTGGATGTCATATATAAGAGATGAATCACTGGGTTCTATTCCTGAAGCCAAGACTACACCATATGTTAATTAACTTGAATTTAAACTTTGAAAGTTAAATTAAATTAAATTAAAAAGGATAAAATGTACAAAAGCTTGACATCTGCCATTCTAAATAACTAAGATGGTATTTCCATTAAGCATTTGTAATCAAAGAAATGATGCTGGTTCTCAGAACAAAGAGGTTTAAAGAAGACATTTCAGAAGACATTTTTTAAAAGAAGAAGAAAAATGAAAAATAATCATTTTTCTCCAGATCCATTCAGTTCTTTGGATGATACTTTAAATATCCCATAGACGAATATAACACTAATCAATGAGACAATGCCAATGCCCAATGACAGAATTATCAGATCTGCTTAAAACCTGACTAAACAGATTATTAGCCTTCTCTTCATTTGCTAACAACTAAAGGAACAACCTTAATGCAATTTAAGCCTATGAGTAAAATACATGGCCTGACGCCATTTGAATGACTATCTTTCATTCAGTGATATACCAGAGCTGGCTGATACCCTACTCATGAAAGCCAATAATTAAAATTTCCAGAATTTGGCCATCTGGTTGAGGTCATATTGGTAGCCTGAATCAGCAATAGTAGGCACGTTTACACCAAAGAAATTGGCAAACATTAGAAGTCAGGACTTTTGTTTTTTGTTTTTTGGTTTTTTTTAGATCCAGCAGTCAAATATTCCCACTGATTCCAGTAAACAATAATAATAAAATAATAAATAATAATAATGGTA
This sequence comes from Mungos mungo, assembly GCA_004023785.1. Classification (NCBI taxonomy): domain Eukaryota; kingdom Metazoa; phylum Chordata; class Mammalia; order Carnivora; family Herpestidae; genus Mungos; species Mungos mungo. The sequence continues at coordinate 750 of PISW01014459.1, read as the reverse complement.
TTAAAAGCTAACCTTTTTTCAAGCCTAACCTGAAACTGCAGCATGTTGAGGACATGTCAAGTAAAGTGTTAAATAAACAACCTAATTTAATCCTCACAATAATCTATTTAAATGAGATTATCAGTAACTCCATTTTACAAATGAGAACACTGAAACACAGGAAGATTAAGTAAAATGGCTAGCATCCCACAGCTAGATAATGATGGAGCCAAGAATCAAACTAAATCAAATCTACACCCAAACAATAAACGGAGGGAGTCACCTGGATTAGGTGACTCCCTCCGTTTTTCCTGACTTTATTCCAGGGCTGGATAGTGGTCCCTCAAAGATGTCATAGACACCCTTGATTATTTATCCTTGATTATTTATCCAAAATCCACCCCCCCCCCCACCTACACACACACACACACACTTTTTTGTTAGTTTATAGAATCCTACCTGATATCAATAGTGTTGGGGATGATATTCTTGGGGAAGATGTCCTGAAGATTTTTAGGTAATCTTGCTTTATAATGCAGCTCATTTCTATTTGTCCCATAAATCTTCAGTAGAAACCTGTTAGTCTTCAGTATTTCTGGAGTCATATTTGATTGTGTGTGGTTTTCTTTACTATGGCATAATTGATGTAGGAAAAGATCAGAGATTGCTGGAAAGGTTTGGAATGTGCAGAATTTACATTAGTCAAAAGTAATAACCTTGTTATTTGAGACCAGTGTTAGGAATTGTTAATTTTGCTTACAACAAATCTGT
>PISW01014458.1:0-21002 GCA_004023785.1 Mungos mungo | reverse complement strand
AGATGTTACCTAGAAGATCCCCTGCGCACAGTAAGATGTCTTGGATTTGAGTGTAAAGCACTCCTTGACCTCTCCGCAGCAGTCTTCCAACACCATTGACTCCGGGAAAGACGATCAGTAGGGAATGGCGTGTTCCCGACAGCGTTTTTCTCACACGATCGAGGGTATCACACACGCGTTTTTCTTCCTGTCGTGTGTTTTCAGACGTGATTGACTTTGGTATCCGGGATGTTAACTGCACGAAAACGTACGCCCAGTGTTCATGCTCAGAGTTCAGTGGAAAGCACTTCCTTCCTTGGTCTGGGCACGTGTTTATAAGACAGCTTCGTGAATGACAATCTCAGTCGAATGGGGCATTTCACAAATCGTTCTTTCATGGAAATGAGGATATGAAACTTAGATTTGACTTCCACCCATGTGTTTTCCGTCACAATTAACTTCATTATACCAGAAGTTTCTTGAATGGTACCTTGCACAGAGTGAGATTTTTTGGATTTTGGTGTATAGCACTCCTTGACATTTCTGCTGCAGTCTTCCAACATAACTAACTCAGTGAAAGACAATCTCAGTTGAATGGCGTATTCCCCACAGTCTTCTTTCACAGAATCGAGTATATCACACATACATTTTGCTTCCATGCATGTGTTTTCAAACATTGTTAACATTGGTACTGTGGATGTTATTTGAATGAAAATTTGCACACATTGTTCGTTCTCAGAGTTTCGTGTAAAGCACTTACTTCCTTGGTCTGCCTCATGTGTTCAAACACAACTTAGTTAAAGACAATTTCAGTCGAATGTCATTGTGTTTATTCACATTCCTTCTTTTGTCTAGCCACATGTTTTCAAGTAATGTATTTTACGAAAATAGAGGTTCCATCAATGAGACATTTTATTTCACAGAATTGAGTATATAACCTTTCACAATTTTATGAATGTGTTTAAAAATTTGGACTACCTTCTTCTAGATTCTACCTCAATGACATTGTCTCCATAATGTTGTTTCACATACTTCTCTACATTGCATTTTCCTGTTGAGTCTAAGCACATGTTTTTAAACACTGCGTCTTATATACTTGTGGTCTGCACCTGTTTTCATACTCTGCTATCTTCGTGAAACAAGAGGTTATTTGAATGAAGCAATCCCCACCATATTACTTCAAGGGTATATACCTACCTTATACTTCCATGCATCTGTTTCAAAACATTATGAACTACATTATACTCACTGCTAGCGGAATGACGTCTTATGCACAAGGTTGTTTCACAGAGTTCAGTATAATGCACCTCCCTTTTTGATCTTGGCAAATGTTTTCAAACATGGCTAGCTTAGTGAAACAAGATGTTCTCTGAAAGAGGAATTCTCAACGGTGTTGTTTCACAGAGTTAATATGACACTTATCTTCTGTCAAACATTTTTTTCTAAAAGATTATTGACTAAGAGACACTATATGCTCACTGAAAGATGCCTTCCACAATGTGTTTTTTCTCAGAGTTCAGTATACAGCACTCGCATCTGTGGACTATGCATGTTTTCAAATACACCTAATTTATTGGGGACAATCTTACTTGAATGTTGCGTTTCCTGCTGTTTTCTTTCACACTGTTGTGAAACTTAACTCAACTTCCATGTGTTGGTTTTTCTGACGTTTCTAACTTGTGAAAGTAGATTGTAATTGAACGTTGCCCTCTGCAGAGTGTTGTTTCACATAGTTCAGTATACTACACTTTCGTCTTTGGTCTAGGCACATGATTTCAAACACTGATAATTTAGTTAAAACGATGTTCCCTAAATAAGACCTTCACACCAGTGTCTTTGACAGAGTTGATTCTGTACTGTATCCTTGTATTTCCAGGGATGTGTTTCAAAACATTTTGAAATATATGATTTTAGGTGCTAACCATATGAAGCTTTCTGCAGGGTTGTTTCACAGTGTTGAGTAGGCCGCACTTACTTCATTTCTCTCCACATGTTTTCAAAGAGTACTAACAGGGCAACAAAATGTTCCTTCAATTAGGCATTCTTCATAAAGTTTTGTCACAGAGTTGAGTATATAACACTTCCGTTGTATTTCCTGGCATTTGTTTTATAAAGTTTCTAACATAGTGAAAGAAGGTTCTCACTGAAGGATGCCTTCCACACAATGTTGATTCACAGAGTTAGGGAAAGCGCACTTCCGTCTTTTGTCTAGGCAAGTGTTTTCAAACACTGCATGTCAGTGAAACCAGAATTTCCATAAGTGAGACACGTGCCATGGTGTTCTTTCACAGAGGTGAATATATAACACTTACCTTACACTTCCCTGCATGTGCTTCAAAACTTTATGAACTACTTTATACTAGATTTAACTGTTGAGGGTTTCCGTACCGTGTTGTTTCACAAACTTCTTGATACTGCATTTCCCTCTTGAGTCTCAGCACATGTTTTCAAACACTACTATGTTTGAAAACCAAGATGTTTCCTGAATGAAGGAATTTCCCACTGTCTTTCTTCACAAACTTAAGTATATAACACTTACGTTATACTTCCAAGCATGTGTTTTTCAACATTAACTAAGGTATTCTGGATGCTATCTGAATGATGCGTTCTGCACAGTATTGTTTCAGAGAGTTGAGTATACAGCACTGACTTCATTGTTGTCTGCTTATGTTTTCAAACACTGTGAACCTAGGGAAACAAGAAATTAGTTGAATGATGCAATTCCAACTGTATTTCTGCTCAGAGTTGAGTATATGTCACCTAATTTATACTTCCATGCATCTGTTTAAAACATTATGAACTATGTTAGAGTGTATGGTAACCAAAGGATGCACAGTGTTGTTTCATAGAGCTCATTATCTTTCACGTTGCTCTTTGTTTGGCAAATGTTTCAAAACACCACTAACTTAGTGAAAAAAGATGTTCCCTCAAAGAGGCTTTTCCAACTGTGTTGTTTTAGACTTGCAGAGGGAGGTGCTAGAGCAGGGTTGCCTTGACTGTTCACATATCATTAAGGTTGCACTGGTTTAAAATAAATAGATCTTGCCCTGAGCATCATATTTTAACCACTTCCCATTTTACAGTTATCCTTGTCTCTTCAAGAGACTTGAAAGCATGAGAGGATCTGAGGACCTGTCCCTGTGGCAAGACAAAAACAAACACAAAAATACAGGCCTAATTGCCAGAAGTCTGAGTCCTGAGAGATCCCTGCAGAGAGGAACCAGCATAGAGGGAAGACTCCTGTTGAACAGCCAGGGACCCTTTGGCCAAACATAGGCCACAGTCACGGGGAATGGACCAGAATCCCCATTGAGGGCCCAGGGTATGACTCTAAGACACTCACCTGGAATGGAACCCAGGGAGGGCTCAGAGTGAAAACAGGCAAAGGGGTGACAATGGATAGAGGGAGGGCCAGAGTTCTGCATCAGGCATAAGAATGAGATCAAGTGGAGAGTGACTTGACTAGCACCTTCTTTCCCAGCTCGCTGACTAATGACTCAGGAATGAGAAACCCCTGTGGCCATCTGTAAGTTCCACCTGAAAGCCCTGTCTGCAAGAAGCCTGCCCAGATTCTTGCTTCAGATTCAGAGGGAAAGACCTGGCTCTGGGTGTGTGCCCTGCCGTTCCATTAGTCCAGAGGGACAGCAGTGATACAGCTGTAGCAGGGATGTGCTCATGGCTAATGGGCAAGGATTTGGAAGTGGGACTTGGTGTAGTATTTCATCCAAAGTTACTTTCTGTGCTGACCAGACCCTGGAGTATCATTACCCCATGAAAACCTGCTGTTCTTCCACATCAAGGAGTCTCCATTAGTAAGGGGAGGAGGACAACTGGCTACCCATGCTCGTGCATACCCTAGCCAGCCAAGCAACACCATGTGCTCTGGGACAGAAGGGCCAGATTTCCTGGGGGATATTAGACCAAGAGAGCCTTAAATTTCCTCAGGAATTAACAGGGTCCCTGGTACCATTCATACAGGCATGGCTGTGTAAGTGACAGCCCCATGTACCTGGACCTTGAACAGAAACCTAGCTAGAAAAGCAGCAATAATATGGGGCTGAGTACGAGCTGTGCCAAAGTTCAGAATCTCAAAAGGGAATGGCACTGGTCTAAGAAGGAGATATCTTTCTTAATTAACTCTCAACCCAGACTGGAGGCCGGCTGCCTTCCTCAAATCTCTGGCTTGCCTACATAGAAGCATTCTCCACTGGGCATCAGCTGATACCTTCAGCCTGGGGATGTCCACAAATTCTGAAACCCAATTCCCACAGTCCCTGTGGCCAAACATCTTGCACACTCAGCAGGATTGTACGCAACTCCTCACTTGCTAAGAAAGGATATGACTCTGAGACACTGCCTCTGACAAGATTCCAGGGAGACCTCTGCTGCCAAAGAAGAGCAATTATTTACTAGTGCTAAAATATCCTGCTAAGGAACAAGAGCTATGGGACAGAGGGTCAGCTGACCTCTGGGACATCAGACTCTGAGAGCCCTCTACTGACTTAGGAAATGACTAGAAACTCGCCTCCATTCCTTGGAATTTGGTCGTGGACTGGCTGGCCCCAAGGTCTTGGTGGGTGACTTGGGACCAAGGGAGAAAAGCAGCAACGGGATAGGAAGTCAAGTCCAAGTTCTGCATTCTATGGGCATGGGTCAAATCAAGGAAGGAGATATGTCTATCATCCCTTCATCTTCTCCCACACAGGAGACAGGCTCTTGGCCTAACTACTGGCTTTAACGACCCTCAAGCCTTCTCCCTTGTGGTATCTTCACACACCATAGGTGCGGAGTTGTCCACAAATTCTAAATTGATCTTGAGGAGGATCCAAAGTAAAGCTTTTCTCACCATTTGAAGGACACCAAAACCCCCAAACCAAACTCCCAAGATGAAAGAAGAGGATATTACTTTCTTCTACACTGGCTCTGGAAAAGCTCAATGCAAAAACCTTTGGACAAAAAAAGGCTAAATGGTGGAAACAAAGACACAGACTCTCAGAGTTCTTCATCACAGGTGAAACTAGAAGAATGTTGAGAATGAAGTACCCAGCACAGGCTCCTATCAAGCTGCTTGGATCTAGACATAGAAATGCCCATGGGCTCAGGCAAAGGGAGGCCTTTGAAAGAGCACACCTGAAAGCCCTGTCAGCAAGAAACCCCCTTTCATTCTTTTGGAGCCCGAGGTTTCTGGCTATGTCTGTCCCTCCAACTTTTTGTTGCAGTTGATGGAAGCAGCAGTATTTGAGGTGTCTGTCACTATTTGGTTCTACTGGCTTTTGCTCAGGAGTCTGGAACCAGGACTTTGTTCCCTATTCCTGGAAAAGGCTCTTCCTGTACTAACCATGTCCCTGTCCATAGTGCCCATGTTCAAACTGTGTGCTTCCAGGAATGATGGCAACTCAATCATCCAGCTCAGTGAGGAAATATGGCTCCCCTTCACATCCCATACCACAGCAAGCCATGCAACAAGCACTCAGGGACTGAAGGCCATTTTTCCATTGTGAATTCAGAGCCTGAGAGCTCTCCCTGAGCCCAGGAGCAAAGGGTTAATTTGATGCCTACCCAGGGGTGTGAGCTGAGTGCATGACAGCTGGGTGGCTTCTAAGGGGTAGGGGAGTCAGAAATGAAGCAAGGGGATGGAACTGGGACCAAGCAGGAGACCAAAGCTTGACATTTCCAGTGGCACTTGGGACCCACTTGGAAACAAGATGTCTTCCTTCATTGCCCCTAGGCCAAAAGGAGACTCTGGCCCAGACTTCACACAAACATCCTTTGTGGGACAACTGCAAATCCCTGATCCTATCGAGAGCCACATACTTCTGCAACCCAATGGATTAATGTGGACAGAGTCCTGTGGGAAAATCTCTCCCACAGTCACAAGGACTGGGGCCAACTCCCAGGTGGAAGGCAGAGGATATGACTGTGAGACACGGACTCTGCATAGATTGTGGGAAGAACCCTGTTTCAAACAATGAGCAAAGATGTGTGATGGTGATGAGGAGAGCCAGAGCTTTTCAGAGATAAAAGAGAGATTTATATGGAGAAGGAAGTGCCCACCACCTGCTCCTGTCAAAGTGGCTATGGGAAAAAGAAGAAACACCTGAGGACTTGTGCAAAAGCGGCCTCCAGAGGCTGCATCTGCAAGCCCTGAGAACAACAGATCTTCCTTCTTCCTTCAAAAGGACCTAGAGAGCCCTAAGATTTGTCTGCTTTTCTAGTTTTCCCAGCACTGAATGGAGTGAGCAGTGATAGTGCTGTAGCCATGAGGTGCCCCCAGCTATTGTTCCAAAGTGTGGGAAGGGGAATTGGGGCCGTCTTCCTGAAAACGGGCTCTTTCTGGGCTGACCAGCTTATGGAGCCTGCTGCAGGTGTGAACAGTTTGCTTCTCAGAAGGAAGGCACCTCTATCTGGCAAAGCAATGAGGCAAGCTGGATTCCCTCCCCCCACCCCCTGCACCAACAGCCAAGCACCAAGCTCAGGGATTGGGGGGCTCTTCTCCTTTTGGATACCCCATGCTCGTGGCTGTCACTGAGAGAGGGACTGAGTGGGCACCAAAGTCCTGTCCCTTAGTGCCCTCTGTGTGAGTGCCAGCCCCATGGCTCATAAGGGTGAACAAAGACTGAGTCAGAAAGATAGTAAAGTGAAAGAGGCTGGCCGAAGCCGGGACCAAAGGAAGGTCGATATGACCATCCAATAGGAATGGGATCAGTGTGAAAAGGATGCATTCCACTTCATTTCTCCTAGGTCCAGCAAGGAGGCCAGCTCCCCACTAATGCGGGTGACCCAGCTTCCAAGCAAACAGTTCTTGATCGGACTCCTTCAAACGGCCCAGGCTCTGCATGTCCATGGAGTCCTGAAAACAAAATGCCAGAGCCCCTTTGGCTCAACTTGTCCCACAATAACAAAGGTTGGTCCACTTTGCACATTGGCAAGCCTGAGCTATTATTCTGAAAGAATTATATGGCTCACCAAGAAGAAGCTTAATGGAGAATAAGGCATTCTCATGAAACTTGATACTCCTAAAGCCAGAGGTCTTCATTTGGGATGAGAATTGCATGATGTTTAGAAACGACTGTCTAGCACAATAGAGGAGCAAGCACACTTGGTCAGGGGTCTGAAAAATCTTTTGTGGGCTTTGGCTACAGGATTACTCCAGAGGATTCCCCTTGGAGCCCTGTGAGCAAGAGACTCTCATTCCTTCTTAGCAAATAAAGGGAAACGTTGGCTTTGGTGTGTTTCTGCCACAGTATCAGTATATAGGGGCTGCAGTGACTCTGAGGTATGGAGAAGTGGCTTCCATACAACGATCAAGAGGCGGGAATGACGCCTTTGTGCACTACTCTTTGAAAAAGTGTTCTGTTTTGGGAGCACCGAAATAAATAAAACAACTACTCACAAACAGAAACAATTTTATTGATAAGAATGTGCTAATTGCAGGGGACTTCAATACTCCACTTACAACAATGGATAGGTCAACCAGGCAGAAAATCACTAAAGAAACAATAGACCTGAACGACACACCGGAGCAGATGGAATCAATAGATATATTTAGAACTCTGCATCCTGAAGCTAGGGAATTCACTTTCTTCACGAGTGTGCATGGCACATTCTCCAAGATTGATCAGATACTGGGTCATAAAACAGCCCTCCATAAAAAATAAACGAATTCAGATCATACCATGCACACTTTAAGATTGCAATGCTATGCAACTTGAAATCAACCGCAGAAAAAAGTCTGGAAAACCTCCAAAAATGTGGATCTTAAGAACCACCCAACTGAAGAATGATTGGGCGAATCAGGCAACTAGAGATGAAATTAAAAAATATATGGAAACAAATGAAAATGAAAATACAATAATTCAAGCCCTCTGGGACACAGCAAAGGCAGTCCTAAGAGGGAAGTTTTTTATTTGTTTGTTTTTGTTTTTGCAATCCAGGCCTATTTCAACAAACTAGAAAAAGCGCAAACTCAAAATCTAACAGAGCACCTAAGGAAATTAGAAAGGGAGCAGCAAGAGCACCTCAAACCCAGGAGAAGAAGAGAAATAATAAAGCTCAGGGCAGAAATAAACTATATAGAACCCAAAAAGCAGTTGAAAAACATCAATGAAACCAAGAGTTGGTATTTTGAAAAAAAAAAAAAACAAAATTGATAAACCTCTAGCAAGGCTCCTCAGGAAGAAAAGAGAGAACACCCAAATAGACAAAATCATGACTGAAAATGGATACATTACAACTGATCCCTTGTAAATACAAACAATCATCAGAGATTACTATGAAAAATTACATGCCAACACACTGGACAACCTAGAAGAAATGGACAGATTCCTAAACACACATGAACTACCAAAATTCAGACGAGAAGAGATAGAAAATCTGAACAGACCCAGAATCAGTGAAGAAATCGAATCAGTTATCAAAAATCTCCCAACGAATAAAAGCCCAGGGCTGGATGGATTCCCAGGGGAGTTCCATCAGACATTTAAAGCAGAGGTAACACCCACCCTTCTCAAGTTATTCCAAAAAATAGAAATGGAAGGAAGACTTCTGGACTCATTCTATGAAGCACATATCACCTTGATCCCTAAGCCAGACAGAGACCCAACAAAAAAAGAGAACTACAGGCCAATATCCTTAATGAATACGGATCCAAAAATACTCAACAAGATACTAGCAAACCGAATTCAACAGCATATAAAAGAATCCATCATGATCAAGTGGGATTCATTGCTGGGTTACAGAGCTGGTTCAATATTCACAAATCCATCAATGTGATACATCACATTAACAAAAGAAAAGATAAAAATCATATGATCCTGTCAATAGATGCAGAAAAGCATTTGACAAAATACAACATTCCTTCTTAATAAACACCCTAGAAAAAGTTGGGATAGAAAGAACTTACTTAAACATTATAAAAGCAGTTTATGAAAAGCCCACAGCTAATATCATCCTCAATGGGGAAAAACTGAGAGCTTTCCCCCTGAGATCAGGAACACGACCAGGATGTCCACTCTCACGACTGTTGTTGAACATAGTCCTGGAAGTCCTAGCATCAGCAATCAGACGACAAAAGGAAATGAAAGGCATCAGAATTGGCAAAGATGAAGTCAAATTTCACGTTTCTCAGATGACATGATACTCTACATGGAAAACCTGATCGACTCCACCAGAAGCCTTCTAGAACTGATCCATGAATTCAGCAAAGTTACAGGGTACAAAATCAACGTACAGAAATTGGTTGCATTTTTATACACCAAAAACGAAGCAACAGAAAGAGAAATCAAGAAACTGATCCCGTTCACAATTGCATGAAAAACCATAAGATACCTAGGATAAAATACCTAACGAAAAATGTAAAAGACCTGTATGATGAAAATTATAGAAAGCTTATGGAACAAATTGAAGAAGACACAAAGAAATGGAAAAATATTCCATGCTCATGGATCAGAAGAATAAACATTGTTAAAATGTCATTATTACCCAAAGCAATCTACACATTCAATGCAATCCCCATAAAAATTACGCCAGCATTCTTCTGAAAGCTATTACAAATTATCTTAAAATTCGTATGGAACCACAAAAAACCCTGAATAGCCAAAGTAATATTGAAGAAGCTAACCAAAACAGGAGGCATCACAATCCCAGACGTTAGCCTTTACTACGAATCTGTCATCATCAAGACAATATGGTATTGGTACAAAAATGGACACATAGACCAATGGAATAGAATAGAGAGCCCAGAACGGGACCCACAAGTGTATGGCCAATTAGTCTTTGACAAAGCAGGAAAGAGTATCCAATGGAAAAAAGACAGCCTCTTCAACAGGTGGCGCTGGGAGAACTGGACAGCAACATGCAGAAGAAAGAAACTAGACCACTTTCTTACACCATACACAAAAATAAACTCAAAATGGCTGAAGGACCTGAATGTGAGACAGGAAACCATCAAAATCCTCGAGGAGAAAGCAGGAAAAAGCCTCCTTGACCTCAATTGCAGCAATTTACTAATGAACACATCCCTAAAGGCAAGGGAATCAAGAACAAAAATGAACTATTGGGACCTCATCAAGATAAAAAGCTTCTGCACGGCAAAGGAAACAATAAAAAAACTAAAAGGCAACCGACAGAATGAGAAAAGATAGTGGCAAATGACATATCGGATAAAGGGCTAGTATCCAAAATCTAAAAGGTACTCACCAAATTCCATCGATGTTTATAATTGTTAGTTCTTCCTGATATATAGACTGTATAATTGTTATATAATGCCCTTCTTCATCTCTTGTTCCTGCCTTTACTTTAATGTCCAGTTTGTCCAATATAAGTATGGCTACCCCAGCTTTTTTTTGAATTCCAGTAGCATTATAGATATTTTTCCACCCCCTCACTTTCAATCTGAAGGTATCTTCAGGTCTAAAATGAGTCTCTTATACACAGCAAATAAATGGATTTTGGTGTTTTTTTTTTTATCCATTCTGCCCACCCACCTCTTTTGATTGGAGCATTTAATCCTTTTACATTCAGTGTTATTATTGAAAACTATGGGTTTAGAGTCATTGTGTTCTCTGCAGGATTCATATTTGTAGTAGTGTCTCTGGTACCTTGCATTCCTTGCAACATTTTCCTCATAGAATCCCTCTTGAGATTTCTCATAGGCATGGTTTAGTGGTGATGAATTCCTTCAATTTGTGTGTTTTTTTGGGGAAAACCTTTATCTCTCCTATTCTGAATGACAGGCTTGCTGGATAAAGGATTCTTGGCTGCATAGTTTTCCTGTTCATCACATTGAAGATTTCCTGCCATTGTTTTCTGGTCTGCCAAATTTCAGTAAATAGGTCTGCTACTACGCTGATGTGTCTCCCTTTTAATGTTAGGGCTCATTTATCTCTAGCTGCTTTCAGAATTCTCTCTTTATTTTTATATTTTGCGAGTTCCCCTATGATATGTCATGCAGAAGATCGATTCAAGTTACATCTGAAGGGAGTTCTCTGTGCCTCTTGGATTTCAATGTCTGTTTCCTTCCCCAGATTGGGGAAGTTCTTGGCTATAATTTGTTCAAGTACTCCTTTAGCCCCTTTCTCTCTCTTCTTCTTTTGGAATTCCTATGTTACGGATATTGTTCCATTTGATTGCATCCCTCAGTTCTTGAACGTCCTTTCATGCTCCTGGGTTAATTCATCTCTCTCTTTTTTTTTTTTGGCTTCCTCTTTTTATATAATTGTCTTCTAATTCTCCTCACTGCCTCTTCAGTCCGTGCAGTGACCACTTCCATTTTATTATACACCTCATTTATAGCATTTTTAAATTCATCACAACTATTTTTAAGGCCCATAATCTTTGTTGCAATAGAATCTCTGGTGTCTTCCATTCCTTTTTCAAGCCCAGGGATTAATTTTATGATTATTGTTCTAAATTCTTGGTCAGGTATGTTGCTTATATATGTTTTGAGCAATTATTCAGCTGTCACTTCTTCCTGGAATTTCTTTAGTGGATAGTTCTTCCCTTTCATCATTTGGCTAGCTTTCTGTCTCTTGTAACTTTTGAAAACTGTTATGTGCTCTGGCACCTGCGAGTACTGCTATATTAAAGGAGGCTCATTGATTGTCCAAGGCCTGTTCATTCAGGAATTGTACCTTTAACAATTGTCTCTCGGTCTCTCTTGTTGAGATTTTGGTTATTTTATTTCCCTACTCATAGTGATATTTGGTACTCTCCACCATGTGTACTTTGACTTGTTTCTTGAGGTAGCACTGGAAAGGAAAACAGAGAAACAGAAACACACAAAAAAATCAAACAAATATGCAAACTGAAAGAGAACAAATACAAAAACAACAAAAGACCAAGGGCAGTCTAGGAACATAAAATGAGAAATCCCAGCTACAAATAAAAAGCAGGTTGGAGGCAGTGCTGATGGGAGAGCATATACAAAGAGGGAAATGACAGGGGTGGGGGAAAGAGAAGTTGAACACTGACCAGACAGAGAGTCTAAAAGGCTTAATTCAGATAGGGAAAAAGGAGAATAGTGTAGGAGTTGAGGAGAAAAAAAAGATAATGCTACCCAGAGACACTATATAGTGTCTTTATTTCAGAGAGAAAGGAAAGGAACGATGGAGATAGAGCATACATCAAGCAAATGGATTTTATATGCCTTTTTAAGCAAATCTATGACCAGAATACCAGGTCCAGAGGAGGGGAGGGATAAGAATGAGATAAGGGGGGGAAATATATCTGAATAGCAAGAATTGATCTAGAATCAATCACAACAATGCCTCAGTGCTGACCTTGGGAGAGTGGCTGTTTCCATATCTAGGCTCTCGTAACACAGCAGCTAAGCAGTGTAGATGGTCGTGGTTTGGTGTAGGCGGGTCTCGCCTCTACAGTGGGTCCCTTCCACCTCACCTTGGTAGTTGTGGGGAGAAAAATGGCTACCCGTCTGTTCCTTCTCGAACCAGGTACTGCAAAACACTCGGGTCCGATCTGCCTGTCCATGGGGGCAGCCAGGTTGGACCCTGTTCTATGTCCTGCACCCAGCCTCGTTTCCAGATCTTACTCTCCATGCCTTAATAATACCGCCTGAAATGTAATTCCGCAAGCTGGGCATTTCCTACTGGGGGATCTAATGGGGACTGGTTCCTCCTGAATCAGACTGGACTGTGATCCCTTGGCACCCAGCCCAAAAAATCTCCACATTTAGAGATAGGATCTCTCTCCAAAAGCCCTGCGGTTAGAGATGGGAAGATAAGATCCCTCTCCATCACAGGCTGAGGTTTTTCTCTTCTCCAGGGACCATTCTAAGATTCCCCAGCTGCTCTTTTTCTTCTTTTTGTCTCTCCGTGGAGGGAGCTCCCTCCCTTCCTTGCCTCTGGGTCCTGGCCCATTTTTATCTTCCTCAGTTTGCAGTCCTGCACCTATGAGGCTGTCTTCTTAGTGTACTCTGTCTCTCTTCCTCCCAAACTCTTGCAGTTCAGAGTCCTTTGGCTTTAGCCCTTTTTTGAGAGATGCAGGCGGGAAGTACGGAACTCCCTATTTCTCCACCATCTTGCCACAATTCCTCTTTTTTTTTTTTCCTGTTTTAAAGGCTAGTAACCATTATCTTTTGTCTGCCTCACAATACTCATTTTTCTTTTTTTAATTTATTTAAATTTTAGTTAGTGCATATTGGTTTCTGTTGGGACCTAGCAGGCCAAAAAACCTCCCGCAGAGCGACTGTTGATGGCCAGGCCTCCGGGACACAGGAGAATCTACGTAAGCGACCATTGATGGCTATGCCTCCCGACGCAGGAGAAAAAATTTGGGATTTTTCTCATTGCTTTGCAAAAGCAAAAAGGCATATACCTTTAAGTTTTGAATCAACTTGGGTCAGTTAGTGGCACCTGCTTTCCCTTACATTATTTCTGTTCCCAGCTCATTGCCTGCTGTTGAGGCAAACACAATTCTCTGTCTAAAATTAACCCCTTGTATGATAAGCGTCTTGCCCAGACATAACTGCTAAAGGGCCTTGAAGAAAAGACAAATCTTTGAGAGACAGACTCCCTCATTCCTGTTTTTTTACTTCTGTTCTCACGGCTGTTCTTTCTTTTGTGATAAAAAAAATAATCCTTCCCAGAGCATGTTTTTACTTTTTCAAGGACCATAAACTATGTAATCATTAAAGAGAAAAAAAAATGTGTAAACCTCTATGGCATAAAAGACACTGACTTTCTTAGTAAAGTGTGGCTTTACCACCATTCACGTTGTCTGTCTTCTTTCTTTCCTGTAGATAGTTCGCCGACACCAACCACCTACTCGGGGACCGTTTGACTGGGGTGCGTGGGCTGGTCCCCCGCAGGTTTAAGAGTAGAATTTAGTGATTCCTCACTTACATACAACCCTCAGTGCTCATCACAACAGGTGTCCTCCCATCATCCATCTAGCCCATCTCCCACCCACCTCCCTCCAATCCTCAGTTTGTTCTCTATCATTAAGAATCTCTTGTGGTTTGTTTCCTTCTCTTCTCCCCCCCACCTTCCCATGTGTTCACCTGTCATAGACTCTGGGTGTGGAGTTCTCTCTTGTCCAGCAGGAAATCGGACACAGAATTGAAATTCAAGAGAAGCTTATGTCTATCTGGGAGGAGACAAGAGTCCCAAGTATGTGTCCTTGCTCCATTTTTATTAGTATCAGAAGACTTATAAGTGTGATGGATATGCACAAAGAGGCAATGGAAACATGAACACTAATTCATGTTGTGAAGGATAGGGGGCTTTGAAGATATGTGGTTTAGGGGTTTGGGTCAACACACAAAAAAAGTCCTGATGCTGGGCAAATGGCAGGCTGGTTGTTTATGGCAGGCATGAGGCACCATGACTGTTTATCTTTGCTAACCTAGGGGATAAGACAGACAGAACATGATACCTCGGGGTCAACAAGGCACTTTTTTTTTTCTAATTAGCTCTGCCCTGGGCAAATTTGCCCTGCTGCAGTCTATAGCCTTGTTTACCTGTTTACCTATTTTGGTCCTTCCTTCCTATGAAAGCAGCTTTATGCTATTGTACTAAGTTGAGGGACATTTCCTCTATGAATACCTAATCTTCTTTTACCTAATTTTGAATACTTCAATCCTGAGATTTCCTACTCCTATAATATTGTCCTATACTAGGGGCCTTTGCCCTGTTTACCTAATCTTATTTAAACCTAATCTTGGATGTATTCATCCTGTGGCTTTCTATTTCTTTATGCCTTGTTAACTCATTGGTGCAAGCTCAGGGAATTCCTAAGATTATTCCCCACATTTATCCATTTTGTTTCTTGAGTTCCACATACTCATTTGTTTCTTTAAATATATTTTTTATATTTATCCCACGCTGTGTTGATGATCTGTAAAAGTGAGAGCTCAATCTGTATACAATAGAAACCCAGAAGATTTCTATTCTAATGGTTTTAAACTTAGCATAATGAGCGCAGTTATTGCCTAGGAAATGAATTTCTTAAAATCAAATTTTAAGTAGCGTTGGTTTCCATTAAAGAAAGAAATCATAAAAGGAAATCATAGAGTGGGAGACTTACCAAAGAATTGATTAATATGGTTGTATCCTTTTACATACAGGAAAGTATTAAATAATAATAATACTAGAGCCTCATGGGATGGGAGTGTATTTGGTCTCTGTTATCTAATTCCAGGATCTCCCTTTACCCTGTATTCTATTAATTCACTTTATCAAATCATGAGTTCTTCCCATATCTGGTGAGCCATTCATCCACACCAATCACATGCCCATCAAGGGTACCGCTTAGTTTGATTTCCCAAGATAATATTTTTTATGCATGTTCACACCAAAAAGGAGAAAGAAAGAAGAAGTTGTCATTCCTGGAAATATTGCTAATTGTATCTGTCATCAAAGTAATTTAAATGACCCTTGGGTTTACACAATCGTTACTCTAATGCAGTCATTCTCAAACTTGGCTGCACATTGGAATCCACTGGGGGAAGTTTACAAAACACTGATGTCTGGGATCTCCTTCTAAACATTCCAATTGAATTTGTTTGAAGTACTATCTGAGCATTGGGATTTTAAACATTCCTCCAGATGATTCTAAAATTTAAGCAATACTGAGAAATAATGCTTTATATATTTGGTTAATTTTACAGCATTCATCAGATGTGGTAATAGTGACTTTCTGAATCCATAAAGTTGAGAACTTACCATGAAGTAATTGGAACAAAACCAGCTCTTGAAGCAACTTGCAATCAGCAAAATGGATATATGTGCCCCAAATTAATATGAGAAGTGTACATTCCTTCCTTGTACCAACTATTAAGCCTTTGGAAAAATAAAACACTTTTGAAAATGATTTATTTATTTATTTATTTACATTTTCAGTGATGTATAACTCTCAGAGAATATAAGAATTAAAGGAAGATAGACAAAAAGAAGTATCACTAACTACAAGACTCTGAGATACTTCCTTGCAACCATTTCCAAAGTGGAGATGGACAACTGTGTTTGAATTGTTATATGGTTTGTGTATGTTGAAAAAAAAAAGCAGCATTTACTGTTTAACACTTTGTATCCCTTCATATGACAAGCACCAGTACAGTTCCATTAAGCTAGTTTTCCCACAGGTAGCTGGGCCTTTAGATCTATCTATTCATGACTCCTCTTAAATAGTGCTATCCAGGAGCAGCTTTACAAAGTAGCACAGTAATAAATTTAATATCACCACTCTTCATCTAGTGACCAAGCCAATCAAAAGAATTACAAGTGGTAGTGACTTCTGAAACTTTAAGAATTCTGATGACTCCTTTTAAATCTGTCTTGGTAGTTTCTCTTACCTCCTCTCTGTTCCCCTATTTACCCTATTGCTACATCATGTTAGTTGCTCCATGCCCTAGAGAAGTGGAGATCTGATTATACTATTAGGTCACCAACAGCATTTTTCCATCTCAGTCAGCACACCTTCTGAGAATCCATTAATTTCCCAACTTCCCAGTCATGGGGTTTATTATCATGGCTTATTAGAATAGCCACTAGGAAGAAAACCTAGTAAAGGCTCTCAAAAATTGCTCAAGGTCATGAGATCATGACCTGTGAACCAGGGTGAATGAAACTGGAATTATATATTATAGAGAAGAAAAGCCCTGGGAGAACGACAGGAGACATCCTTGCTAAGTCAAACTATGCTAAACAGTATCTAAATTTTTTTGCTGACACTTCAATCAGCTGAATCTTCCAAAGGACAGATATCCTATATATAGATTCAAAGGCAATATTATAGGTGATATTAAAGGACAGAATTAAGGATGATCTCTCCCATTTCCACTTCTGGATTATTTGGAATATATAACATGGCATTTATTATATGCATCCTAGAGGTCTAATTAGTTTTGTATCTAGGCCTCACTATAGATTCTGGGTTTTCTGAAAGCAGGAATATTTTGTACATTTTGTACTCTGGCACCAGCTCAGGTTGAGGCACACAGTAGGCACTCAACAACTGAATGAATGAGTACATGAACAAAAGAACAAACTCTAGCAGTAAGTAGCTTTATAAATTGGAAAAACTTTTTTTGAGAAAAATTGTATTCTTATTCTTTAAGACATATGACTTCTAAGCTTTAAGGGCAGGTTTAATTTCCTATTTGAGCACTAGAAAGGAAGAGAATAAACTATCATATCTTAAAATGTCCACTTATTCACTCAATCATTCATTCAACAAATATTTATTGAGCACTCAGTAGTTTTCAAGCACTGAAACATATCAGCAAACATAATACATGAAAGCCCTCCCTCATGGAGCTTACATTGTAGCAGATAATAAATTAGAAGGAAGTTATATTTGTTTCCCCCACTTCTACTTGCCTTCTGCAAAAATACCTGGGATATATCAGTTCAGAGGAGCAGTTAGTGAAATTTTGAGAACTGAGAAAAGATGGCGAACATAGAGTCTTTGGTGTAAATTTAAAGCTAAATTTAATATAGCTAGGTCCATGAGGAAAAGCTTTTAACAATACAACTATGAAACACAAAACAATTTAATGAGATATTTGACTATAAGGATAAAGAGGAGAGCAGCACAATGAGGCACCTAAAAGAAGGGAGAAAAGGGAAAGAATGAATACTTAGTACTTCTAAAACTAGGGATAAGATAAGAAAATGTATCAGCATAAGGAGCAGAATTAAATTTAGAACATTTATATTGGCTATGTTCATAATGGCATGTTATTGTGTCGATTTCAACATCCCTGCTTCAGCTGAGCTTTGTCAGCTTTTGCCACTTCTGCTTTGCTCCCGGACCAACAAGATAGAATAATTTAGTTTGCTCAAGAGTTTTCAACCTCTGTGGTCAGTGAAAGCCCATGACCTAGAAAGACACTCTTGACTCAGTCCGGAAATATCCCAGAACAGAACATAAATGGTTCCACTTCCACTTTCTAATCCCTAAAGCAAAGAAACAGTCTGGGTGTGAAAGGTAATAGCTGTGTAAGGGATTAAGGGGTGGATGTACCAGGGAAAGTCTCACTCTCTACTTGAATTGATCTGGACTTTGTTACACATATGAAAGAGCACAAATTTGGAATCACACACAACAGGGTAAGATTTCTACTATGTTGGACCCTGAGCAAGTTACTTAACTTCAAAGCCTCTGTTTCATCTATAGAGTGATGATAACTGACAGAGTTGGGTTAATGTATACAAAAATACTTAGTTTTCAATAATTTTTAAGATCAGAGATCTAAGGCTTTTCCCAACTAGAGAGCTCTTTTGCAGGTTACCAGATATTCTGTTCCCCATAGGAAAGTTTTAGACAATTTCTGGTGATTTTGCTTGCTACTCTGAGAGTCGTCAAATCATTATCTAAATGTAAGTTTGTAGGTATCTAAATAGAGGTTGTCAAACCATTATTATAATTTTTTTGAGGCAAAACAGATGCTCTAGACTGGGTGCTGAAGTCTAACATATTAATCAAGTATATAGTTGCTGAAGAGAAAATCATCTATCCACTCAAAAGTGGTCTGCCTCACCCTGAATTTCATTTTTAACCCCTTTATTTTCCTCCAAGACTGAGCAAGTCTTCAAAATACATTTCAAATACCACCTCAAACCCTTTCCCAACTCTTTGGAGTTTTAATCCTTCATTATTCTATGGCTTTATAATATTTTAAGGTACTAGTTATGCATCTTTCACATTCAATTTGGTTACACTTAACAGACACTAAGCACCTGGTATATACCAGGCCCTTGGCTGGGCCCAGAATTACAGAGATAAAACCTATAGTACAAGACACAACATTGGAGAATGGAAGCCAGAACATGAATACTGGCTACAAACTGCATAGGTTCAATTCCCAGCTCTATTTCAAATTAGCAATTGAGTCTCATGAAAGCTATCTACATTTTCAAAGCCTTTGCCTTGCCATCTGTAAAATGTGAATAAAATTAATACCTTCACCATAATGTTGCAATGGTTAAATAAAGGATACAATCCCTGTAAGAAACCTAACACATGCCTGACAAAAAGTCAGTGATCGAACTCCTTGGGGAAATAGATTGGAATTAAACTGAAGATCCACTCAGAAGGGGTCTGGGAAAAGAGTGTCAGGCACAGCCTGTCAGTCATCTTCCTAGGCATTGGGATATCAGTGTTGCTTGCTCAACTCTCCAAGTCAGTGGGTAGAGTGGATAGGAGTAGGAAACTCATGAAATGTGGTCAGTGTGTATATATCACATCCACCCACTCGTATTCACCACAACTGTTTTGCTCCCTTTTTTTCTGTTATCTTAAGAACCAGGGCTCAGGAAATTTTGGGTTCTATTGTTTGGTCAAAAAGGAGCTGGTGGCATATGGCTGTTTTATTTTTTCCCCATTATGTGTACATGCATGTAACCAATGGATCCAGTCTTAATTTTCAAGTGAATTCTTAGTTGTTTCAGGAAATTGATCAATCCTATAGGTTTTATACGTTAGAGAAACTGGAACACAATAAGGACAAAGTAACTCTACTCTGACCAGTCTAGAAGAGGCCTTTTACACATACGTCACTGGGAATAATTTAGCAAAACCTTGATAATTAAGGGAGGTAGCAGCAAGAGTGGCAGTGTGAGGCAGTTAAAAGCAGTCTGAGTTCTAATCCAGCCTCTGACACTGACTTTCGTTGTGTAGACTTGAACAAATTCCATTTGCTTTCTAGGCTTCAGCTTTCCCCATCTTTGCAGTTGAGACAAAAAAAAAAAAAAAGACCCATGATGATCTTACGGGGTTTTCTAGGCTCTGTCTTTCTGTGGTCTTAATTTTGGTGGCAAAGGAGGGAGTTGGATGTACTATAGGGACTCTTGGTTCACCAGCCACGGGTCTCTGCTCCTTATTCTACTCTCCTCTTCTCAAGGATATGACAAGCTCCCATGGCTTCACCATCATCTCTCTCTAAAGGATTGTCAAAGATCTCCCTCTAGCCATGACCTCTCTTCTGAGCTCTAGTCTTGCTGTATTTCCCTAGGAAGACATCTCAATGCAAGAGTCACATCACTCTATTTCCACGTGACTAGTCTAAAAAATAACAGAGTTCTACTTGTGTCTCTATTGTTGCCCAGGGCATCCAGATCTACCAGATCTGTGTCTGTGCTTTCCATTTAAGCATAATTTACTCTGACACAGCCAAATCCTAGCCACTCTTCTTTTCCCAGCCTCTGGCATTTACTCCTTCTACTCAGATTTCTCTGCTATCATCCTACTTATCCTATACATTTGTTGTATAATCATCCAGACAGTTGTCACTGTTTTTACCTTTGCCCCTCTAGAGTCTACCATGAAGAATCCAAGGAACACCTTTTATTTTTATTTTTTATAATAGTTTATTGTCAAATTGGTTTCCATATAACACCCAGTGCTTCTCCCCACAAGTGCTCCCCACCATGACCATCACCCCCTCCCTCTCTCCCCCTCCTCCTTCAGTCCATGGTTTCTTTTCAGTATTCAGTAGTCTCCCTTGATCTGTGTCCCTCACTCTTCCCCACTCTCTTTCCCCCTTCCTCTCCCCATGGTCCCCTGACAGGTCTCTCCTGTTAGACCTATGCATGCAAACATATGGTATCTATCCTTCTCTGTCTGACTTATTTCACTTAGCATGACACCCTCGAAGTCCATCCACTTTGCTACAAATGGCCATATTTCATTCTGTCTCATTGCCATATAGTACTCCATTGTATATATATACCACATCTTCTTTTTTTTTAATAGTTTATTGTCAAATTAGTTTCCATATAACACCCAGTGCTTCTCCCCACAAGTGCTCCCCACCATGCCCATCACCCCCTCTCCCCTCCCCCTCCCCCTTCCAGTCCATGGTTCTTCTCCAGTATTCAGTAGTCTCCCTTGATCTGTGTCCCTCACTCATCCCCGCTCTCTTTCCCCCTTCCTCTCCCCATGGTCCCCTGCCAGGTCTGTCCTGTTAGACCTATGAATGCAAACATATGGTATCTATCCTTCTCTGCCTGACTTATTTCGCTTAGCA
Organism: Mungos mungo; assembly: GCA_004023785.1. Lineage (NCBI taxonomy): Eukaryota > Metazoa > Chordata > Mammalia > Carnivora > Herpestidae > Mungos > Mungos mungo. Next base: position 37 of record PISW01014458.1, on the reverse strand, counting down.
TGACACCCTCAAGGTCCATCCACTTTCCTACAAATGG